>JASAMX010028130.1:0-12358 GCA_030248175.1 Microlaimidae sp. YZB2_3
CTATAGTCCATACAAAATTGATGGAGACTGGCGACAAATTTCATACTGCTAACAACAATAAAAAAATAGAAAAATAAGAAAATATAAGAAAATATAATAATAATAATAATAATAATAATGATAAAAATAATAATAATAATAATAATAATAATAATAATAATAATAATAATAGATAGATAATAATAATAATAATAATAATAATAATAATAATAATAATAATAATAATAATAATAATAATAATAATTATAATATTAATTATAATAATAATTATAATAATTATAATAATAATAATAATAATAATAATAATAATAATAATAATAATAATAATAATAATAATAATAATAATAATAATAATAATAATAATAATAATAATAATAATAATAATAATAATAATAATCATAATCATAATAATAATAATAATAATAATAATAATAATAGATAATAATAATAATAATAATAATAATAATAATAATAATAATAATAATAATAATAATAATAATAATAATAATAATAATAATAATAATAATAATAATAATAATAATAATAATAATAATAATAATAATAATAATAATTTTCATTCCAAAATCAAATTTGTATTTACCAATAACGCGATGGTTTATACCACTTTACAAAGCGCGATAAAATCTTTAAAACGATTCTATTAGACTATAGTCCATACAAAATTGATGGGGACTGGCGACAAAACTCGAACTTTTAAATGTTATATATCCATAATGGAGGTTAGAATATGTGCGGGACATAAATGAAGCATAGCTTAAATTCTTGGCTATCTTTTGAAAAGGTTAGGAAAAAATGTTTTTTGATGATTTCATCACTACAGCCAATGCGGTGAAAAAACCTGGGGCCTGTTTCATAAAAGCATTTGTAAACTCTTATTTTTACAAATCTCCACCTATTTTTTGTGAAATACACGATAAAGGTTTTTCGACTTGAAATCCAGGGGGAGCATCCCGGAGCACTGCTCCGCGCTGATTGGTCGCAAACACGTCATTTCATCTCCGCCGACCGATCAATATTCCCGTGTCGTATATCCTCTATCATGTAATTTACAAAAAATAGGGGGAGATTTGTAAAATGAAAATTTACAAACGTCTTTATGAAATAGGTCCCTGGTCCTAAAAAAAACAAAACTTTTTTATTAGTACGAGATAAAAAAAGCCGCTTGGTATGCTGTTAAAACATACTTTTCTGAGTTTTTTTTCTAAAAGTTTGAGCGAAATCGGCTCGCTAAAATTTTTTTTGTGATGCATCGATTGCGCGCGGTTTCGGCGATTTTTCGCAAATTTTTGCCACGCTAATACACTGTCTGAATTATTTATTTTGTTTTGCTTTTTTGTCGAAGTGTGTAGGATATAGATCATAAATTAAATGCCAATTTATCCGCCATAGCGACGCGCCTGAAAATATTTGTGCCTGCCTTCTCGCCCCCTACTCTTTGGGGCCTTAATATTACCTCGCCTGTGAACGCAAAATTACCCAGGGGTGATTTCGTGTTTAAACAAAAAAATTTAAATTTTGCGTTTTCCTGTCCCAGCTGTTTAAAAAAAATAAATAAAAAAAAAATTTTTTTCCTGTTTATTAAACACCTTCCCTGCATAGTAACCCCAACTGACCCTTCTTTAATGAAAGAAAAACAAATGAACAATCTACTTTGGGTTCACAACCAAGTGTTTGTTTGGCATAGTTTTTATGAAAATAACCTAAACAGACAATTCGATTACACCAAAATAGAATTTAAAACAGAAACATTTTGTAAACAAAAAAACCTAAAAAAAACTAGAGTTTTTTCAACATTTAATTAAATTAAAAATTAATTTATTAACGGAGCAGTTTTAAAAAAATAATAAATTCTTCGAATCATGTTGTTAAACATTTATTTTAACAGACGAATTGAAGTAATGTGTTACACTCTTTAAATAACACAGAATTTCAGGAATATTTCTTTGAAATGATAATTTAAAAAACTTAACATTGGGTACTTTTAAAAAAGTCGTTTATTTTATACGTTTTGAGAATTAAGTTTCTGAACGACGGCATTTTGACAGCTCGCTCATTTTTAGGCCGTTTTAGATGTCCATCAGGATACTCGTCTTTTTAACCCAAAAAGTTACAATTTCTTTAAAACTAGCCAAAGATTTTGTTTTTAATTGACTTTTTATAGTGTGTTCCTTTCCTTTGGGTTTACAAAAGACAAAAAAATTTAAACAGAAACATTAAAAAAAGCCTAACAAAACTACTGAAATAGTTTTTCTTTTATTTTTTAAATATTTTTAATAAAGATCAGGTATTTCATTCACCAAACAATTTTCAAAAAAAAACGATTTAGAATTATGCAAATAATTTGCGGATTCTTAGGATTTTTTATAGGTTTGACAAGTTTTTATATTAAACAAAAACACGCTATTTTCGCAGTAAATAACAAATATTTTTTGTATCAATCGATACATCATTTGAATTAATCATAATTTTAAAATATTTTGTTATAATTTAATATACTAAATACAATAAATCTATTTCAAAAAACTAATTTGAATATAATTATGCTGATTAATTTTTTGAACAAAGTATAGTGAATTGGTTAATGAGTAAATAACACCATTAATGCCTTTTGAAGAATTTATGAGGGGAAAAATTTCAATTTTTTTTTATTTCTCTTCTTCTCTTATAGAAAATTTATTACCATGGCAACTGTATAGCACTTAATGAGAATATTGATTCTGTATGTACGACGTGACCTATATTCGTACTTGAACAGTCCTTTAATTATACTGAAATTAAAACAATTTGGTTAATTTTTTTAATATGCGGTTTTTCAAACGCACGGGGGAGAGAAACAGTATAGGCAAACATAATCTAGGTGACCAGGATTGAATCGAATATTCAACAAAAAAAAATCATTCAAAATTTTTAACTAAAGCGATTTAATAATAAATATAAAAACTTATATTTTAATAATTATTTATCAAATTACTTAATTTGGAACCCAAATTCAAATTTTTTGGGGCTGAATAAATATGGTTAATTTGTGTATATTTTGTAAACAGGTGGAATACGGAAAAATTCTAATACATACACAATAGAAACACCAGTATATTTTACAAAATCACAAGCATTTATTTTTCGCAAAATAAAATAAATTAAACTCAGCATAAATTGTAAACCAGGTTCTATTTTTCTACTTTTTAAAATAGATCTTATACAACACAACTCGTAAAGTGGTAAGTTATATGTTTCACCGGATTAATGTTCCCTGAAACTCGGAGCTCTGGAGATCTTCCCAATATTTGTACTGAAATTCAATCTCTTTTTGGCCCACAATATGGCTTCTTTTTCCGGGTTTAATTTTGCTACAAATAGTTTTGTTTTTTATTGATACATGTCTTTGATGCATGATATTTTACAGTGGTCATATAAATTGTTGCATACATAAAATAAATAAAAAAACGAAAATAATGTAAACTGTGAACGCACTATGTAAACTTAACTTAATTGCAAACAATTTAGTTAATAAAGTATTTTTTTTAAATTTCAGTATGTTTACTAGTGTTGTAAAAAGTATTGAATTTGGATTATTTTAAGTAAAAGTAAAAGTAATTCGAAAAATTTTAATTTAAGTAAGGTAAGAGTAAAAGTAATTTGTGATTTTTTAATTTAAGTAAAGTAAAAGTAAAAGTAATTGTCAAAATTTTATTTAAGTAAAGTAAAAGTAAAAGTAAGACCAATTTTTTTAAGTAAAAGTAAGAGTAAAAGTATAATAAAAGTAATTTTGAAACGAAGAAAAACACCGGTTATTGGAGCTCCATAGCTGCGTTCTAAAGATTTTTGCTTATTTTATGTATAAATTGTCATTTTAATAACATTTTTAGTCAAAATAAATGGTTTTAGCGTATTAGCGGCTTAAAAAATTATTTTCAGCCATTCACTTTACAACAAGCTCATACGGGATCTACCCATTAAAATTACTTAAATTTTACTTAAATTAATTTAAGTATTTGCCGTGGAAAATCCGAGTAAGAGTAAAAGTAAAAGTATTTGAAATTTCAAAAGTCGAGTAAGAGTAAAAGTAAAAGTAATTGAAATTTCAAAAGTCGAGTAAAAGTATAAGTAAAAGTAATCCAAAATCCAATACTTTTATTACTTTAAGTAAAAGTAAAAGTAACTTTTTACAACACTAATGTTTACTCTTTAAAATAAAAGCGTAAAAGTAGTTTTTGGCATAAAAAATAATCGTGGTACTTTTAAATATTTACATAAATTTTGCAAAACAGATTAAAAAAAACTTCATTTTTTTATTTTAGTAATTTTATTTTTGTTATAACAGATAAAAAAAGTTTAAATAACTTTATGGTCCAGAGAACCTTCCGCGTTTCTTTCGGAGTAAAATCTAAATTTTGGGATAGAATTTTTTTTATTTCAGCGGTGTTTCTTGTGTTGGTAGTTACTGATTTTGTATTTCTTGAATTGGTATTTCACAGTTCTCGCAAATTAATGCGGTGTTTAATATTTTTATGGTTGCGCGGCATCCATATTCAGATAAGGTTAAAAAGGTTAAAAAAATTAAATCACAATGCCAACTTTAAATGACACATGATTTTTTGAAATTAAAACTATAAAAATAAACTTTAGCAGCTAAAATAGTTATATTTCTCTTAGCTCCAAGTTTAGTACTTTTTTGCCGATTTCATGAACGATTAAACAATAATACCAAAGAATATTTTGTCATTTGTTTGTGATTTTGCCATTTTTTCAAAACTTATTTAAAATTATAGCATTATTTTTAAAATAACATCGATTTAATTTTGGGGGGTACTTTATTAACAATAATAAACTTATAAAGATTATTTCAACACCAAAGGGGTATGGGGTTTATGTTAACTTATGCCTTCACTACTGCGTTTTTGCAAATATAATAATAAATAAATAAATCGACATATTTAAAGGTTAATAATAATAATAAGCTTAAAAATATATTAGACCGCACCTTTAACTTGAAGAAGTTTTTGTTTTCTGGAATTAAATTTCGATGAACATTTTTTAAATTGGGGACAATTCGCTCCCGCTAATTCGCTCCCGGACAATTTGCTCCCGGGACAATTCGCTCCCGGACAATTCGCTCCCGGGACAATTCGCTCTCGGGACAATTCGCTCCCGGGAGTTTTTATAAACGCAAATCTTATCAAACCAACTTCATTAGGGACAATTCGCTCCCGGGACAATTCGCTCCCAGAAGTTTTTATAAACGCAAATCTTATCAAACCTACTTCATTAGGGACAATTCGCTTCCTGGAGAATTCGCTCCTGCCCAATTCGCTACCGGCATTTTTAATAAACTGGATTCTTTTAAAGTAATTCATTCAGACAAAATTAATGATTTTTTTAGCTATTGTTTGTAAAAATGATGAGTAATTATACAATGATTTGTTTGCAAGCGGGAAAAAATTAAGTTATATGTACCAAGAACAATACCTAAGGATAATTTGCAAACTTTAAAAATTTTTTTGTTTGTTTTGGCAATAGTTATGAACAATCACGACGGTTAATTCAATGTACACAAAGGTATCGAGAAGAATTAAAGGTAATTGGTATATAACATTGGAACTAAAAAAATGAGCATAAAAAGTTTAGAAAACTAACTATTTTACTCTTTTTTCAACATTTTTCTAAAACAAACTGTTATCTATGTTTTTTACTCATGTTTATTAGTTAACCACCGTTATATATGAATTATTTCCGTTTTTTCCCGAGACCTTACTGTACATTGAATTAATCTTCGTCATTGTTCAGAGCCAGTTTTTTCCTGTGGCCGAAGTTAATGGCTCGCGCCTTAATTTCGGCCACTATAAAAAAAGTTTAAAACTCCACTGATCTTGAAGTGTAACAGAAATTTTAAAATTTCGTACTGGAATAACAAAAATAGCTATCGAGTTAAAATAAAAAAAATAAAGACCAAATTTTGGGTCGATTGGAAAAATCAGAAAAACTTATCCAAAAAAATGAAAAAAAGGGGGCCGAAATTAAGTCAGCTACCCTATATTTCAAAAAATTACAATGAGAATAATAAGTTGTATTAAAATATAAACTAATTTTTGCAATAATCAATAATTTATTAAAAAACTTGGCATTAACAGTTTGTTGGTACAAACGCAATTTGTTTTTTATGAAACCTGTTTCAAAATGTCGAATTTCTTATTTACAGATATAAATAACTTTCAAAAAATAAACTCCAATTCCAGAAAGGCTTAACTTGTTTGTTTTAAATTAATACAATATTTTGTTTCAGCTTAACCTGAAGAAGACATATCAATAATAGATAATAATATCTTAATAAAAAGCAAAGCAAAAAACAAAATATGATCAAAAAAGAGAGCATATGATCTCATTGTTAATTTTAATGCGTTGTTTTTTATATTTTTAACGTTGCTTATGTGGCTTTTAAACAAATTGTTTTGGTTAGAAAATGAAAATATAAAAAATTGTTAAATGGATATAATAAACATTGTTTTTATAATTACAATATAATACACAAAAACTAAGCATTCCGTTATGCTCATTTATTTTTAAGTGAGTCTAACAAAATATAGGTTAGTTTATATGAAAATTAAATCATTGTATAAATTACTCATCATTTTTACAAACAATAGCAAAAAAATCATTAATTTCGTCTGAATGAATTACTTTAAAAGAATCGAGTTTATTAAAAATGCCGGTAGCGAATTGAGCAGGTAGTAAATTCTCCAGGGAGCGAATTGTCCCTAATGAAGTAAGTTTGATACTCTCTAAATCAAAATAGTAACTTTTTACTAATATTGTGGTAGAAAACTACTAAAAAAATCGTCGCGAGGGGGCCAGTAACATATTTGGTAAAAGTTACCAAAATCTTGGTATGGTTTACAAATGTGTTTAGTAATCTTGTTATTACCAATAATTAGGTAAAAACTACTATATATTTTAGTAACTAATTACTAAAGAATTAGTAATATTGTTTGTTATTATAGCTAGAAAGTTGGTTATTTATAGGAATTAATTAGTCTCTTTTTTAACTATATTTATGGTTATTTTATTTGATATTAAATTTTTATTTAAAAAATGTCCTATTATATCTTTGTATTTAGTGTAATAAGACTTAAATGTATGTTTATTCAAACAATATGTCATAACATTATTGGTCATATCTAAATCTATGCAAATATAACTCAAAACAAAATATAACTACAGTGACATAAATTTATAATCACATTCACCTAATACTAACGTTTCACAAAAAAATTTATGTTTTGTGTATCTTTTGTTTATCTATCTTGTTTGGTTTTAAAGTTACGGTTATTTTAATAAAATTACATAAGCATATGTAAAAATATTCGTTTATAAAAAATGCTGTGAGTGAAATAATGTGAAATCATTACTTAATTTTATGGGTAATTAATTTAGTTGTTTTGCGTGCTTTAAATTTATTAAAGGCAGGATCAAAATAAAATACTGGGTAAAAATAAACTTTATTGCATTGTATTTTCTGTATGCTACTTACTATAAATTGTGTATGTTTTGTTATCCTTCCTGGGTCTTGTTAGCGTCCTTCCTGGGGCCGGTTCCATAAAAATCCCTTAGTAAAGTGAAAAAAATCCCTTACGTTTTCCCTTAAATACAGTAATCTCCCTAGGTTAAGTTTTCCCTTAAGTCGGTTGCACGAAAGTGATTTCCCTTAACCTTAACTTAGGGCATACGTACTACAACGCAAGGGAATTTTTGTTAACATTTAAAACTAAATATTGCTACAAAATTAATTTTAAGCACATAAAAGTGCAAACATTTATATTAACACAGTATAAAAAATGAATTCTATATTAGATTGCTTGAAAAATTACTTTATTTCATCAAATAATCTTAAATCAACAACTTATATTCATTTTTTATTTGGAATTAGGTGTTTTGTCGGGGTTTTTGGCTTGAGTTATTAGATTTGTTTTATAAAAACACTTAAAAACCAAAAATAAATGTATTCTTTATTTAATTTTAAGTTTATTGTGCTGAAATTTTTTAATTTTATTTAAATAAACAAACAAATTAAGGAGCCAAAACGAGGAGAAGACTTTGGTCAATTAATGAAGATAATGTTTTGTGCAGAGTATTATTTTTTTTAATATAACAACGATTTTCGTTTTATCGTAAAAATTGATTACTTACTACGTGTTTATGGGCCTTAAAATTATTATAAACTTTGTAATTTTTCTTAATACGATTTATAATCTTATTAATGACGCACCAGCTTTATTTGAACTATTCCCCTTAAGGTCTAAGGGTCCTCTTGACCACCCTTGAGATTTAAGGGAAAACTTAAGCTAAACGTTTAAGTGAAACTGTTTATGCAACGCACATGAGGTAAATTTGCTTTTTTGTCTCACTTAAGTGCAAATTTAAGGGAATAATTACCCTTAAACGTTTTATGCAACCGGCCCTGGCCTATATGGGATTCACATCATTTTTACTTGCTTTAAACTTACCGGAAACAGTTTAAAACTCTGTTTATGGGGTTAAAATTTAATGTTTAAGCTGCTTTTTTTTATGATTGTCATGCTTTAATAAAGTTATAATAAACAAAAAAGTCATAAGGTATAAATTTTTTTGTGAAACGTTAGTATTAGGTGAATGTGATTATAAATTTATGTCACTATAGTTATATTTTGTTTTGAGTTATATTTGCATAGTTTGATATGACCATGAATGTTATGCCATTTTGTTTGAATAAACATTGTTTTAAGTCTTATTACACTAAATACAAAGCTATTTTAGGACATTTTTTAATTACCAATTTAATAGAAAATCAAGAAATCACCATATATTTAGTTAAAAAACAACTAATTAATTCCTATAAATAACCAACTTTCTAGCTATAATAACAAACAATATTACTAATTCTTTAGTAATTAGTTACTAAAATATATAGTAAGTTTTTACCGTATTATTGGTAATAAAGTATATTACTAAACACATTTGTAATCCATACTAAGATTTTGGTAACTTTTACCAAATATGTTACTGGCCCCCTCGCGACGATTTTTTTAGTAGCTTTCTACCACAGATATTAAGTAAAAAGTTACCTTATTTTCACTTAGAGAGTATCAAACTTACTTCATTAGGGACAATTCGCTCCCTTGGAGAATTTACTACCTGCTCAATTCGATTCCGGCATTTCTAATAATAACTCGATTCTTTTAAAGTAATTCATTCAGACGAAATTAATGATTTTTTCGCTATTGTTTGTAAAAAATGATGATAAATTCTATACAATGATTTAATCTTCATATAAACTAACCTATATTTTGCTAGACTCACTTAAAAATAAGCTAAGCATAACGAATGCCTAGTTTTTGTGTATTATATTGTAATTATAAAAACAATGTTTATTATATCCATTTAACAATTTTTTATATTTCATTTTCTAAACCAAAACAATTTCTTTAAAAGGCACATAAGCAACGTTAAAAATATGAGAAACAACGCATTAAAATTAACAATGAGATCATATGCTCTCTTGTTTGGTCATATTTTGTTTTTTGCTTTGCTTTTTATTAAGATATTAGTATCTATTATTGATATGCTCTTTTTCAGACGGTTAAACCGAAACAAAATATTGTATTAATTTAAAACAAACAAGTTAAGCCTTTTCGGAATTGTACTTTATTTTTTGAAAGTTATTTATATCTGTAAATAAGAAATTCGACATTTTGAAAACAGGTTTCATAAAAAACAAATTGCGTTTGTACCAACAAACTGTTAATGCCAAGTTTTTTAATAAATTATTGATTATTGCCAAAATTAGTTTATATTTTAATACAACTTATTATTCTCATTTAAATTTTTTAAATATACAGGTAGTTACTTAATTTCGGCCCCCTTTTTTTCATTTTTTTGGAGTAAGTTTTCCTATTTTTCCAATCTACCCAAAATTTGGTCTTTATTTTTTTGATTTTAACTCGATAGCTATTTTTGTTATTCCAGTACGAAATTTTAAAATTTCTGTTACACTTCAAGATCAATGGAGTTTTTAAACTTTTTATAGTGGCCGAAATTAAGGCGCGAGCCATTAACTTCGGCCACAGGAAAAAACTGGCTCTGAACAATGACGATGATTAATTCAATGTACAGTAAGGTCTCGGGAAAAAACGGAAATAATTCATATATAACGGTGGTTAACTAATAAACATGAGTAAAAAACATAGATAACAGTTTGTTTTAGAAAAATGTTGAAAAAAGAGTAAAAATAGTTAGCTTTTTAAACTTTTTATGCTCATTTTTTAGTTCCAATGTTATATACCAATTACCTTTAATTCTTCCTCATACCTTTGTGTACATTGAATTAACCGTCGTGATTGTTCATAACTATTGGCAAAACAAACAAAAAAATTTTTAAAATTTGCAAATTATCCTTAGGTATTGTTCTTGGTACATATAACTCTAACTTTTTTCCCGCTTGCAAACAAATCATTGTAAATATTACTCATCATTTTTACAAACAATAGCTAAAAAAAATCATTAATTTTGTCTGAATGCAATACTGTAACAGACTCCAGTTTATTAAAAATGCCGGTAGCGAATTGGGCAGGAGCGAATTCTCCAGGAAGCGAATTGTCCCTAATGAAGTAGGTTTGATAAGATTTGCGTTTATAAAAACTTCTGTAGCCAATTGTCCGTGGAGCGAATTGTCCCTAATGAAGTTGGTTTGATAAGATTTGCGTTTATAAAAACTCCCGGGAGCGAATTGTCCCTTGTCCGAGAGCGAATCGTCCCGGGAGCCAATCGTCCGGGAGCGAATTGTCCCGGTAGTAATTGTCCGGAGCGAATTAGCGGGAGCGAATTGTCCCCAATTTAAAAAATATTCATCAAAATTTAATTCCAGAACAGAAAACAAAAACTTCCTTAAGTTAAAGGTGCTGTCCAATATATTTTTAAGCTTATTTATATTTTTAACCTTCAAATAGGTCAATTTATTTATTTATTATTATATTTGCAAAAACGCAGTAGTGAAAGCATAATTTAACATAAAACCCATTACCCCTCCTTTGGTGTTGAAATAATCTTTATGGGTTTATTATTGTTAATAAAGTACCCCCCAAAATTAAATCGATGTTATTTTAAAAATAATGCTATAATTTTAAATAAGTTTTGAAAAAAATGGCAAAATCACAAACAAATGACAAAATATTCTTTGGTATTATTGTTTAATTGTTCATGAATCGAAAAAAGATGAAACTTGGAGCTAAGAGAAATATAACTATTTTAGCTAAATTATTTTTATAGTTTTAATTTCAAAAAATCATGTGTCATTTAAAGTTGGCATTGTGATTTAATTTTTTTAACCTTTTTAACCTTATCTGAATATGGATGCCGCGCAACCATAAAAATATTAAACACCAATATTAATTTGCGAGAACTGTGAAATACCAATTCAAGAAATACAAAATCAGTAACTACCAACACAAGAAACACCGCTAAATAAAAAAAATTCTATCCCAAAATTTAGATTTTACCCCGAAAGAAACGCGGAAGGTTCTCTTGGACCATAAAGCTTATTAAACTTTTTTATCTGTTATAATAAATAAAATTACTAAAATAAAAAAATGAACTTTTTTTTAATCTGTTCTGCAAAATTTATGTAAATATTTAAAAGTACCACGATTATTTTTTATGCCAAAAACTACTTTTACGCTTTTATTTTAAAGAGTAAACATTAGTGTTGTAAAAAGTTACTTTTACTTTTACTTAAAGTAATAAAAGTATTGGATTATGGATTACTTTTACTTATACTTTTACTCGACTTTTGAAATTTCAATTACTTTTACTTTTACTCTTACTCGACTTTTGAAATTTCAAATACTTTTACTTTTACTCTTACTCGGATTTTTCACGGCAAATACTTAAATTAATTTAAGTAAAATTTAAGTAATTTTAATGGGTATCCTGTATGAGCTTGTTGTAAAGTGAATGGCTGAAAATAATTTTTTAAGCCGCTAATACGCTAAAACCATTTATTTTGACTAATGTTATTAAATGATAATTTATACATAAAATAAGCAAAAAACTTGATAACGCAGCTATGGAAACTTCAAATAACTGGTGTTTTTCTTCGTTTCAAAATTACTTTTATTATACTTTTACTCTTACTTTTACTTAAAAAAATTGGTCTTACTTTTACTTTTACTTTACTTAAATAAAATTTTGACAATTACTTTTACTTTTACTTTACTTAAATTAAAAAATCACAAATTACTTTTACTCTTACCTTACTTAATTTGGAACCCAAATTAGCAATACGTAACTGAACCAAGTAATAGCACATATA
>JASAMX010028131.1:0-74952 GCA_030248175.1 Microlaimidae sp. YZB2_3
ATTTCCGCGCTGCCTTAAAATGGGCTTAAAACGCGTAAAAAAACGTAAAACAAGCTTATAAATGCTTTAAAACTGTGTAAAATTGAAATAAGACCTTATTGCAACTTACAAATTGTATTTTTTAATTCTTTTATTAATAATGTGTTTATATATTCTTATAATTAGATTAGAAATCATAGTTTTTTTAATAATTACGTAATAATAGAATAATAATATTATTGTCTTGATTATAAAGTGAAGTATCACAAACTTTTTAATCCATAATCTTATATTTAATTAAAGATTATATACATACATGGGCGTAGCCAGGGGAGGTCTAGACACCTCTGTTAGGTCGGCAAAGGGAAAAATTTGGGGTTAGACAGACCACCCCTTTTGCAGTGGCGTGCCCAGGATTTCATTTGGGGGGGCGGTTTGGGGGCCCTACTAACCCGGAAGGGGGGTCTGGGGGGCGGCAGTCAAGGGGCGAAGCCCCTTGTCAGGGGGTTTGGGGGGCAGAATACCCCCCGGGGGGAGAAAATTTTTAATTTAAGGCGCTAAAATACACTTAAAATTTTAATTCCAGATGATACTTATTACAGTTTTATTAAACTTAACCTTAACTACTGAACGGGATAAGTTCGAAAAACTAAGATAAATTGTCAATCAACAATTAACTCTCCATGAGAAGCGCGGAAAATTTTTTTAGTTGTTTTATAACACTTAAAAATTTTTCTTGAGGAGGCGAATTTGGGGGCGTGTCCCCGGGTACCCCAAATTTAGGGGGGGGGTGTCAGCAATATCCGAAATTTTGGGGGGTATAACCCTCCCAACCCCCCTGACCACCTATGCCTACAACCCCCTCCCCTGGCTACGCCCTTGGTTACCCTGGGTAATTTGAATTTTGAATTCTAGGAGGGGGTCCAGCCCCCCCTAGCTTTTTAGGGGGGTCGACCTGGAATGCAAAATTTTAAAATCTAGAGGGGGGTCAGGCAGGTGGGGTCCGATGTTTAAAGCAAAACAGTTTTAAACTATAATAACTTTAATAATTATTCCTTTTATAGGATAATACTACATTTTATTGAATAAAAAGCTTTTTAAAAAGAATTTTATTCTGGTGTAAAAACGGTGTAAAAACATGAATATGTGTTAAAAATTCACGTTTTTGGAAAAAAATTTAGTATAAAAAAGTTCCTAAAATTTTCCCAAGGGGAAAGGGGGTGGGTCAGATTTCAAATTTTAGAGGGGGTCAGAGGGTCAAAATTCGGAAATTTGGGGGGAGGGGGGCCCTAGATTTTCGTCTAAGGGGGGGTCCCAAAATTTTGAGGCTAGGGGGAGGGTGGAGCCCACCCTGCCTCCCCCCCTTTTTCACCTATCTCCCCCTCCCCCTAGCGAAGCTGACACCCCTCCAGACGTGTGCACGGTCTGGAAATGCCCCCTCCCACTTTATTTGAGGATTTACCCCCCCGTTGATTGCCACCTCCCGCCAAAAAATTAAAAAGTCAATTAAAAAAGACCTATTTTTACCTTGTTTTCGCTTTTTTGTTCTTTTTTTTCCTTTTTCCCTTCTTTTTTTCTTTATTCTCTTTATTCTCTTTCTCCCCTGCTTGCCCCCCAACCTGTTTTATTGCCCCCCCCCCATTTCAAAAAAGTTGCCACCCCTGTGCCCCCCATTTTGGAGTTGCCACCCCTTTCAATAAAACCCCAAGGGGCAGTAAACAGGTCTACCCCTCCCTCCCTCTGACCAGTTTACAAGTATAAATTTTTATTTACTGTCAAAAACACGGTTTTTTAGTTAAAAACGGTGTCTAAATACACTTTTTATGTCTAAATGGGCTGTTTTAATATACAAAATTTAATATTAAAATTAAAAACACTAAAATTATTGATTTAAAAAAATTTGTTAAAAATTCAAACCCCCTGCCCTGACCACTGACCCCCCCCCCAAATTTGAAATCTCGCACCCAGAGTCGACCCCCCCTAAAAAGCCAGGGGGTCTGGACCTCTCTAGAATTTAACATTTGACCCCTCCCCCCTTGAGAAAATTTATAAAGTACTTTTTTATATTACATTTTCTTCCAAAAACGTGTTAACACAAATTTATGTTTTTACACCCTTGGCCCTTTTACCAAAATACCGCTTTTTATTCAATAAAATGTAGTATTATCATATAAAAAACAATTATTAAACCTTTAATTGTTTAAAAGTATTTTGCTTAGGACTTGAACCCCACCTGATCCTCCTCTAGGTTTCATAACACCCTAGGTTTCATAGGTTTAGGGGGGTCAAACCCCCCCTAAAAAGCCAGGGGGATTCGACCTCCCTAGGACTCCCCTCCTATATGGAAATGTAGAAATGTCATCTTGTCTAGAAATGTCATCTTCCCGGGTTAACCGGGTTAAACATCCCCCCTAGCTTTGGTGACCATGTTCATCTATGGGTGGTGAAGCCAGGTCGCTATTGAGCTTTTGGAAGTTGATAGTAAGGGGCCTCCTGGATGATTATCAGAAGAGATTCTAAAATTTTGACGTTAGATTAGAGTTGAATTCAATTCACCTCTTTAAAAAACCCACTATTGCCAGACGCAGATGACACCTTGTCCCCTTATCTGCGCTCTATTTACATATATTTTGTAGTCTCAGTAATAAAAATAGGGTTTGATGAATACTACCCGCTCCTTTAAGTAGGCTAGATGCATTTTATGAAATAAAATATATTAGCTATGTTTATGTATGAAAAAGATAAAAATACTGATTTGTTTGTATAAATACGTTTTGGTGAAAAATTTGGGATAAAGATATAGATAAGATGATGTCTAAAATTTTCTCAAGAAAAAAGGGATCATATTTTAATTTCTAGTGAGTAAGTCAGCATCAGGATAAAAAAGTTTGGAAATTTAGGTGTGATTGATTGACTTAAATGACATAATTTGTTGAAATATAATAACTACTCATATCAATATACCAATATAATCTTCCTCCAAAGCGAGAACTTGTTTTTGATTTTAATATTGCTTTTGAAAGTTAAAAAAACCACAAAAACCAAATAAAACAAAAGTAAACAGGATATTAATCCTTCAAAAAAGTACGGTTTTGCCTAATTTTGTGAAAAGGTTGGCCCTATCATCATAGGTGTTTTTGGGGGTGGTCAGAGGGGTCCCCCTAGAGCCAAAATTTTGAACCCCCAGTAAAAATCCAGGCACCCCCCCCCCCCCCCCCCCCCCCCCCCCCCCCCCCCCCCCCCCCCCCCCCCCCCCCCTCCCCTCCTCTCAATCAATTTGGAAGTATAATTTTTTTCCATGTCAAATCAACTAAAAAAAAAAAAACAAAATTTAGCGCATCATCTTTGATTTTGCTGAAACTTGGTATACTTGTAGTAGACCTATGCCCAATAAGAAATATTTCAAATTTTAACCCCAAAACCTTTTGGTTCCAAAGTAATGACACCTTACATTTGGGATTTAGGCCCCAATTTCAACCGAACGTCCTATTTTTAAACAGGCATATTGGAATCAATAACAGCATTAACCCCTGCAATATATATGTCAGCTCTATCTGATGAAACTAAAATAAAAATACTTTTTGGGACCAAAAAAAGTTATAGCGAAATATTAAAAACAATGGACAATTAAAAAAATTATCATTACCAATTTTAATGGTTTTTTAACTGAGTAAAGATAACATATTTGGGTATAAGCATATAAAATTTCATGAGCGGAATTTGCCTCTATGGCTCACAACAAAGAAAAGAGTCAAACTTGTCAAAATTCAACTAGTTTTGTCAAATATTGACTACTTATAACATTTAACTAATACTTTACAACAAAAACTATCATGTTTAACAACAATTTTTTAATTTACTTATCAAGATAATGTTTTTAACTACTTTTATCTTAAATTTAAGCTGCCCTGTTTCACTGTGTGAAACAAAATTTGTAACACAAAAATGCCCTGTTTCACTGTGTGAAACAAAATTTGTAAAACAAAAATTGGTAGTTGGGTTGGGCTCATTTCAAGCACATATCAGGAAATTTAAGATCATAAACTGGATTTTACCTTTTTTATGTTAGCGATTGCAGTGAGACATATTTGTTTTTCTTTCTGTGACAGTTTGCAGCCTCTTCCATTGCTTCCAGCAATTTCTGGATCGATTATTTAAATGATTGAGTTGCTTTGAACTACTTCAATATCTGGATAGTGTGGGAATGAAACTAAACCAAAAGGTCCTAGTGGCTTCAAAAAACTCAATTTTATTTCCCCTTGCTTTGAATCTACTGATAAAAATGACTAATGAGGCTAAATACTATTGTCAAAATATTTCACTGTCACATAGCCTTTGATTTGTTCAATGTCCAATTCAGTTGAAGTGTCTCTTTCATTAGTTTTAACCAACTGGCCGGCATTTGCCAGCGAGAATTCTTTTCAATATTACACTGGTTTGCAATTGAGGGCTAAATGCAGGCAGTCTTTACATTCCTTTTATGGTGCAGCATCGTGCTTCTAAGTCTAAATTTTTCTTCCAGAACTCATTCAGCATCATACTGTTCTTGTGTTGTAAATTCAACAGTTATTGATGGAATATTCTGAGAAGCAAAGTAGTAGAGATCAAGTGGAGACATTATTTAGTTATAATAAGGACCAGGGATTCAGGGGGGCGGCCCCCCCCAAAATGGTCACCAAATAGTAAAATTTGGGGGTTTTCAGAGGCTAAAAATTCAAAATTTTCTAGCGCCTCGCTAATCGCTCGGCGCCAAAATATAAAATAATTTTAGTACCCTAACTGACCCCCAAAAATTTTTTCCGCTTTGCTTCGCTCAGCGGTCACTTTCTATAGTATACATACAAATATCTCGCTATTTATCTTGCCCAATGCTAATGTTATTTCAAAGTTAGTACAATATTTTTTATAAGTAATAAGTACTACACAGAAAGCAAAACAAACAATCATATTGATGGATTTATGTACCTCCCCCCTCCTAAATTTTCCAGCCGCCTATAGCATTGACTCGGATTTTTTTCATATAGGTAGGTAAGTAGCAAGGGCGTAGCCAGGGAGGGGGTTGTAGGGGTGGCAAACCCCCCCTTTGTTTGGGTTGGCGGGGTAAAAATTTGGGGGTCCAAAGAAAACAATTTTAAAAAGTTTTCTTGCGCTCGACATTTATATACCTTTTTACAACACTTAAGTGATGTTTTTAATGAATTTTAAAGACAATTTAGAAAAATTTTTTGTGCTATCGCACGATTTTTAATGTTATACCTTTTTTAAACCGGAAATTTTTCAAGTTTAACTTAAAAAAGCAATGCAAATAACAACAAAAAAATCACCTAGCGCAAAGCGCAAAAAATTTTACCCTTTTTTAATGTCTTTTTTACAGTATTTTGAAAATTTGGAGTACAACCCCCCTTTCAAAAAATTTGTATGGAGTACAACCCCCCTTTCCAAAATCCTGGCTACGCCCCTGGTAGGTACCTTAAATAACATGGAGTCAAGATGCTGCTCATGTGCTTTGGTTTACAATGTGGGTGTAGCCAGTGGTCTGAAACATACATGGGCAAGTTGGTGCGGAGTGGAGGGGGGTTAAAACCCAAATTAATTAGGGGGAGTTAAAATCCAAGAAACGCAAAATACTTAATACCCATATCGTTTTTTTTTCTGGAGTGCATTTTACCCATATCGTTTTTCGATTTTGAAGGAAAAATAGGTAAAAAAACGCTAATTTTAGATCAAAAAGTTTTTTTATTGCATTTTTAAGCTTTTTATTGCTTAAAACATTTATTTTGACCTCAAAACTTAAGTTTGGAGGCAGTTAGAAGTCATTTTAAAGACATTTTTTTCTTCATTTTTCCAAAATTGGGGGGAGAGTAACATTTTCTTTCCCCCCCACTTCTGAGTGGGGGGGGGTTAAACCCCCTTCTCAGAATTTGGGGGGTTAACCTCCCAACCATAGGTGGGCAGGGGGGGGGTTGGGGGTTATACCCCCCCAAAATTTCGGATATTGCTGACACCTCCCCTAAATTTGAGGTAGTCGGGGACACCCCCCCCAAATTCACTTCCCGGAGAAAAATTTTTAAGTGTTATAAAAAGGCTAAAAAAAATTTTCCGCGCTTCACGCGGAGAGTTAATTGTTAATTGACAATTTATCTTAGTTTTTCAATTACAAATCGATTATCCAGTTCAGTAGTTAAGGTAATACATTTTAATAAAACTACTATAAACTCTATATTATCCTTTAAATAACGTTTTAAACACATGTTTTAAATGTGTAGGTATAAGAAACCTTAAATTTTATAATAAGTATCATCTGGAAATAAAATTTCAAGTGTATTTTAGCGCCTTAAATTAAAAATTTTCTCCCCCTGGGGGGCATTCTGCCCCCCGAACACCCCTGACAAGGGGCTCCGCCCCTTGACCCCGCTGGGGGGCTCTCGCCCCCCAAACCCCCATATCTGGGGGGCTGCCGCCCCCCCAGACCCCCCTTCAGGGTTAGTAGTCCCCCCAGACCGCCCCCCCCCAAATGAAATCCTGGGCACGCCACTGCAAAGGGGGTCTAATCCCAAATTTTTCCCTTTGCCGACCTAAAAGAAGGGTCTAGACTAGACACCCTCCTGGCTACGCCCATGTATGTATATATAATCTTTAATTAAATATAAGATTATGAATTAAAAAGTTTGTGATACTTGACTTTATAATCAAGACAATAATATTACTATTATATTATTACATAATTATTAAAAAAACTATGATTTATAATCTAATTATGAGAATATATAAACACATTATTATTATAGGAATTAAAAAATAAAATTTATAACTTGCAATAAGGTCTTATTTTAATTTTACACAGTTTTAAAGCATTTATAAGCTTGTTTTACCTTTTTTTACGCGTTTTAAGCCCATTTTAAGGCAGCGCGGAAATATTGGGTACACCCCCCTAAAATTTGACCCCCCCCCTTATACCCCTACCCCTCTCCCCAAAAAATCCGAGAGGCTGCCAACCTATGCCACCAACCCCTCCGTGCCAATGTATGGTCTGAAAGGTCTCTAAATTCCTTTTTTGTGAAATCCAGGCTCTGCCAATGTGTGCTAATGGAATTTGTAACTAAGAAAACATGTTTTTATTGCTAAAAACATTAGATAATAGGTTATTAGGCCAAAAAAAGTGTATTATACAGCTTTATCTACGTTTATCCCTGCTTTTTTAACGTTTTCAAAAATTAAGGGGGGCTCCCCCCCCTCTTGCTAGAGACCCAGTTTTTGCGTTGAAAATAATTTCGGAATTTCCCCCCCCCCCCCCCAAAATTTTTTTTGTACTACAATCCGCCCCCCCCCCAAAATGAAACTCTGGCTACGTCCCTCCTGAGATAAGGACATTGCAGGCTGGAAACTCACTCAACCATCAACTAGTTTTTGAATGTCCAGCCAAGGGGAAAATTTTTGCTACATTCCATGGGAAAGGCAACTGTGATGGAGTAGGACGAGGAACTATTAAAAGAATGGCTGCTATAGCCAGCCTACAATATCCTTATTATGAACAAATAATGTCTCCACTTGATCTACAACTTTGCTTCCCAGAATATTCCATCAATAACTGTTGAATTTAGAACACAAGAACAGAATGATGCTGAGTTTAGAGTTCTGGAAGAAAGATTTAGACTTGGATGCACAATGCACCATAAAAGGAACGCAAAAACTGCATGCATTTTCCCTCAATTGCAAACCAGTGTAATAATTAAAGAATTCTCGCTGGCAAATGCTGGCCGGTTGGCTAAAATTAATGAAGGAGACACTTCAACTTAATTGGACATTCCCTCAATCCCTCAATTACAAACCAGTGTAATAATGAAAGAATTCTTGCTTGCAAATGCTGGCCGGTTGGTTAAAATTAATGAAGGAGACACTTCAACTTAATTGGACATTGACCAAATCAAAAGCTATGTGACAGTGAAACATTTTAGAGTTTAGACAATGGTATTTAGCCTCAGTTCTATCAGTAGATTCAGAGACGGGGGAAGGAGGAAGGAGAATTTTTCTTTTTTAGGCCCCCTGGACTCTCTGTTTCTCCTCTTCTTCCCGATATTGGGGCAGGGCGCGCGCCAAGCAGGCTTTCGGAACCAAAAGCGA
Source organism: Microlaimidae sp. YZB2_3 (assembly GCA_030248175.1). Taxonomy (NCBI): domain Eukaryota; kingdom Metazoa; phylum Nematoda; class Chromadorea; order Desmodorida; family Microlaimidae; species Microlaimidae sp. YZB2_3. Next base: position 8,101 of record JASAMX010028131.1, read on the forward strand.
CCCGGAGAGGCCAAGACGGCGCACGCGAGTCACCACAAGGAGTCGGAATAGGCCTCGGAGCATTCCTCGCTGCCGCCATCGCAGGAATTTGTTTTTGTTGTAAGGTATTTGTGAAGTGTTATAAATATTCTACATTTGACAAAACTCGCTGAATTTTGACAAGTTAGTATGACTCTTTTCTTTATTGTGAGCCATAGAGGCGAATTCTGCTCATGAAATCTTATATGCATGTACCCAGACCTGTGCACGGTCTGGAAATGCCCCCCCCCGTTTTATTGGAGGATTTGCCCCCCTCCCCGTTTTATTGGAGGATTTACACCCCCCCCCCCACCAAAAAATGAAAAAGTACCCTAAAATTATGACGTCATTTTTAACCTATGATGACGCCATCATCGCGAATTTTTTGCAGTTTTTAGCCTATTTCAATGTATTTTAAGCCATTTTAGACCTATTTTTACCTTATTTTCGCTTTTTGTCCCTTTTTTTCATTTTCCCTTCTTTTTTCTCTTTTTTCCCTTTTGTTCTTTTTTTTCTTTCGCCTCTGCTTGCCCTTCCCCCGTTTTATTGCCCCCCCTCCCGTTTCCAAAAAATTGCCCCGTGCCCCCCTCCCGTTTTGGTCGTGCCCCCCCCCCCCCCCCCCCGATAAACTACCGGGGAGGCGGCTTGCACAGGTCTGTGTACCCAAATGTGTTATCTTTACTCAGTAAAAAATCATTAAAATTTGTGATGATGATTTTTTTGTATTTCTTTTTTATATCACTATAATTTTTTTTTGGCCCCAAATAGTATTTTTATTTTAGTTTCATAAGATAGAGCTGACAATTAGCTTTCAAATGATATATATATTGCAGGGGTTATTATTGCTGTTAATGATTCCAATATGCCTGTTTGAAAATAGGACATTAAGTCAAAATTGGGGCTGAAACCCCAAATTTAAGGGGTTATAACTTTGTATTGGGACCAAAATGTTTTGGGGGCTAAAATTTGAAATATTTCTTATTAAGCATTGGGTCTACAAGTATACCAAATTTCAGCAGAATCAAAGATTTTTTGCTAAATCGATTTGTTGATTTGACATGGAATGATGACCCTTTATTTACTGTGAAAAATACGGTTTTTTTTGTTAAAATCAGTGTTTAAATATATTTTAGGCCTAAATAAGCTGTTGTAGAATATAAAATTCAATATTAGACCTAAAAACACTTTATTGATTAAAAAAATTTTTAAATTAAAAAAAATTATTGATTTAAAAAAACTTCGTTAAAAAATCGGACCCCCTAAATTTGAAATCTCGGGATCGACCCCCTAAAAAGCCTGGAAGGTCCGGACCCCCCTGGACCCTCCCTTAAAAATTTCGGCCTTCCAACCGGGGGTGGACCCCCCCTAGCGGACCTGACCAAAAACACCTATGCCTATCATCCAGCATACGAAACTAGGTCCTTTTTGAAAACATGTAGCGTCGGTCTGAGCATGATTAACTAAACTCGGGAAAAGCATCTTTGCTGCAAAAATATATTTTCAATCTCTTTATTATAAACATTTAATTTAAGGTTAACTCCGCAAGCTGTATTTTTCACGTCAAGGAAGAAATAGCACTGGCCTTAGGGCATCCACCGGCCTATCAGAAACTAACATATAATGGAAAAGTTCTGGAAGGTATATTGATAATATTTTTGTATTACTCACTTATTATTAGAAGATGATGTGAAGTAGAATGAAGATATTCAGTTGTACAGGCACACAGATACATATTTGTGGTCAGTTTCCATAATTTTTAAATGTCCCCAAAATCTCTATTTTTAGGAGTTTTAGTACTGGTAAGCCTTTATTTAGAAGGGTGACAGTAATTTTATTTATTTGTGCATGGAGATGATGTAATGTAACCAAAATATATAATTACTGGAAAATGTGCAACTCCTATATAAAAAGTAGGCCATTATAATGAGCCTTCTTCTGTTTGCTCTTATGGCAGAGGTTTTTTGCTTCCGTTAAGTCTTTTCTTCGCTGTTCCTTTGGCTGCTAGGAAATTGTTCCAATTATCCTTCGGATCCATGATCTTCATTAGGAGCGGCAGAACTGCGACAGACTTGTCAGCAATTTGTTTAATTTTACTTCATATCGTCGTTACTACGCAAAATAAGCCACAGCCATTATAAAATACACGTGACTGTTATTCATTCTCTAGTCAATAGGGTGCTGTTTGAAGTTTAGTCGAATTTATTTTATACACATTGTGGGTTTTGTTAATATACTCACATCACAACTGTAATACTGTCCCAGAGGCATGACTTTTGTAGTATCGCTGTGATACTGTCCGACACGAGAAAAATCATGCGGCCCGAACAATATCACACTTGTCAGCATGGTGTAGTGACCCCCCCCCCCCCCGCAAAAAAACCCCGATTATAGCCGACACCCCCAAAAATTCGGGGGTACCCCGGACACCAACCCCCCTAAAATTTGGGGGGAGGGGGGTCCCACAGTACTAAAAACGCTTAAAATGCGGTATTTGAGCCTTGAGGTATACCCCCAAAAAACTTTTTGGGACACCTCCCTCCCCCAAATTTCGAGGTTGGGTATACCTCAGCAAGCATAGGTGCTATTGCACCTATGCTTGTTAGTATATGAAGTGAAATTAAATCATTAAATGGCTATTATAATTACTTCCTCTCCATTTTAATTCGCCGAGTTAAAATGCCAATATAGTATGCCATTATAATGGAGGGTGCCGTTTAAATAAAGAGGCTCATTCTAATGGCCTACTTTTACTTTTTTATATAGGAGTTGCACATTTTTCGGTATATGACATATTTTTGATGCATACTTACTGCCCATACATGGGACAAAATGAATTAAACCTTTTATTCTGAAACATTGGATTTTACGCCACTCCTTACTTCTTTGCAAATAAATTTACACCTTAGGTATTTTTTTCCAAAATTTTTTAAGATGAATTTACCCTCAATTTAAAAAAAATTAACATTCAAAATAATTTGTAACCTCCCTCTCCCCTTAAATGTTGTGAGTATCTCTCCAGACTTGTGCACTTCCCCCCCCCCCTGGGGTGATTTATTGGGGGGGGGGGGCAAATTTTTTGAAACGGGGGGCAAGCAGGGGAGAAAGAAAAAAGAAGGGAAAGGGGGAAAAAGGACAAAAAAAGCAAAAATAAGGTAAAAAAATAGGTCTAAAATAAAATGGCTTAAAATGCATTAAATAGGCTAAAAACTAAAAAAATTTAGCAATAATGGCGTTAAAAAATGTTGCTAAAATTTCTGAGTACTTTTTCATTTTTGAGCGGGGGGAATAAAACGGGCGGGGGCAAATCCTCCAATAAAGAGGGGGAGGGGCATTTCCAGACCGTGCACAGGTCTGTCTCTCAGTACCAAAAACGCTAAAAAATGTAGGTTTTGACTTTTGAGGCGTGTTTTATTAATGTTTCATTTACAGAAAATGCTTAATTTAAAAGTTTGGAATGGACTTTTTAAAATTAATTTATAGACAACTTGCACTGGAACTCGGTTTATACATGAAGTATGCAATATACATAAGCGTCAACATAATGGATAATTACCGTATCTCCTACTTATCTTTTGTAGTATGCAGATCAAAGGATCGAAAGCGCGCGAAATTTCGATCGGTTGATCTGCATACTACGAAAGATAAGTAGGAGATACGGCAATTATCCATTATGGTGACTCGCAATGTTTATTGCATACTTCATGTATAAACGGAGTTCCAGTGCAAGGTGTCTATAAATTTCGAATAGTTTTACAACCAAAATTTTAAAAAAATCTATGTAGGTTTAAAATTAGTTTCAAAGCACAAATTTCAACTTTATTTTTTCTAATTTGAAAACATTGTTCACGAAAATACTATTTTAGTGATGATTTCTAACTATTGTGACGTTTAATTAAAAAAATCAAAATTTATTTAGCGCAAACTGATATATTAAAGCACTTCGACTTAGTAAAACATATCATCGTTTAGCAATTTTTAAAAAGTTTTGGTTTAAAGTTAAGAAACTAAGAAAACTAAGATTTTTTCAAATTTTATATTTTTTTCTTTTTGTACCCTCTCTCGACAAGTAAAAGACGCTTATTCAGAACTAGTCTATTGGTTCTCTAGATTGAAACTAAAGTAAGTTACAAAACTTATTGTAAGGTTTATATAGTAGTTTAAAAGTGTAGTAACTAAAAATATTTGAGACACTTGAAAATTAAAATATTGGTTTTTTTTCTAAGTAGTAAGTATATTAACAGGCTGATTATAATAGCCAATTATTTTTTTAGAATTTTTCTTTAGATAATATGCGACTGGAGGATTTGAAATTAGGTGAAAATGCCAGATTTCACCTAGTTCTTAAAAAAGAGGTCCCATTCCAAGTTCCGCCGCGGTCAGAAGTCTTTGTTCAGCTTCTGAAGACTTATCTTAAACCTCACTTTGCAGAACCGGAAGCTAAGAAAATTATTCTTTACTTACTAACGGTAACTTAAACAAACTATCAGTTTTACTACCCACTCTTCCCTTCTATTAAGATACAAAAAAATGAAAACAGATATGTTAAAAAAAAAACAAAACTAAAACTTAATTTTTATGATAAACGCAATATCTCAACACATACTGCACTGGTTTTAACAAGTGATTTATAAAAAGAAAGTATAGAGTTGCCGCTTTTGAAGGAACATCATTATTTGTAACTTAATTTGTTATTTTAAGCACTTTAAGTGCGGAAACTCCTAAAAAAGTAATTTTTGGAGAGTCATATCTCTTAAAACGCCAAAAATATGTGCCAAAAATAGTTTCAACATTTTTGGATCATTTGGAGGGCAGGAGTAACATTTTTCAAAAAATCATCAAAATCAAAGACAAAAAGTTTCACTCTGTAGGTACCATGCAATTTGTACCTAGGCACGGGGTTCACTGGAGAGGAGTGGTCACTTAGCACCCCGACTCCGCCCAAATTCTGGGGTTTAATAGCCCCCCCCCCCCTTTCCTTCCAAGTTTTGAAAAATAAAGAAAAAAATTTTTTTCGAAATGACTTTTAATTGCCTCCAAACTTAAGTTTTGTAGTCAAAAAAAGTGTTGTACATATTAATGAATTTAAAAATGCAATAAAAAGAGTTTTTGACCTGTTTTAATGTTATTTTCTTATTTTTCGTTCAAAATCAAAAAAAACTATATTGTTAAAAAAATTTCAAATTATCTCTTCCCCCTGAATACAGGTGTAGTTACACCTGTATTCAGGGGGAAGAGATAATATACTCACCCCACCCCTCACTGCGGGCTAACTTTCTCAAGTATGCTTTGTACAGCACCTTAATAATATCCCCCTTAATAATACCTTAATAATATTTTTAAATAGTATTCTATTTTACACATGAGCCAGATAGTTAATTTTAACGTTTTAACATAGTTTAAAACAATTTTTCAATTTTTATGAGAATATATTTATAGCATAGGGTAACTGACTTAATTTCGGCTGGGCCTTAATTTCGGCCACCAATTTAGGGTGTTAGAAAATTGGCTTATTTTTAAAACACAAAAGAATTAGCACAAAAGTAACTGGATGAATGTTAAATAAAGTGTTTTTGCAAAAGTTTTTTATCTGTGTTATTCTGCATTATTAACATTTTTATACAAAAAGTGAATTTTTTGTGATTTTTTGGATTTTTGCTTTGTGTCAAATTTAGAACGTAGCACTATATAACCTTAAAATAACTTCTATCTAAGGCTCAAAATTCTTAATTTTCATGTTTTGATATTTTTTAAAATCACTTTGCAATACGTAAACCCCCTGTGCACGGTCTGGAAATGCCCCCCCGTTTTATGCCCCCCTCGCCAAAAAATGAAAAAGTACCCTAAAATTATGACGCCAATTTTGACCTATGATGACGCCATCATCGCAATTTTTTGCAGTTTTTAGCCTATTTCAATGTATTTTAAGCCATTTCAGACCTATTTTTACCTTATTTTCGCTTTTTTTGTCCTTTTTATTTACTAGGTTGTATTAAATTTTGAATAGACCGGAAGGAATTTCTCAAAAATATTATAGAAACACTTTAAAAATATCAGGTTATTTATATTTTCTTGGCGGAAGGATGCAGTCATATAGTTAATAATATTAAATATTAATGTCAATGGGGTTTCCCCACCCAACCCACCACTTACCACGATATAGAATACCAATGCTCCAAAAAGTTGTGAAAGTAAACTAAAACACAGTGAAAATGTCAGGTTATTTTCTTTGGCGGAAGGATGCATTCATAAGAATTACGTAGTAAACATCTGTGCGGGCTTGTGCGGGCCTTAGTAATCAACTTCCAATTGACTAGGTTTAAACTAACAATAAACCGGTATAGGAATTTCTCAAAGTGTATTGAAATGCAGTAAAAAAAACTCAGGTTATTTTCTCGGCGGAGGAATGTAGTCAGATATGAAACATCAAAGATAGGCAAGGGTTGGTGTGAAATTATACCACTCCTTAACTTTTTTAAAGTCTTGTTTCTCCTTAAAGTTGATAATTTTGGGTTATGTAATCGTTTTTTTTTTGTGTTTTAGGCTTTTGTTTTTGTTTTTTTACATCTAAAAGGTGGCCTAAATTAAGGCGAATTTTTTTAAAAATCTTTTTAGGTTAAAAATATAAAAAACTCAATAGAGTGGACAAAACAAACTCAAACTAAAATTTTTACCAGGCTTTCTTTAGAGTTTGCAACGCGTGTTATTAAAACTTGTACTTTTGGTTTTGGTTAGGTTTTGACTTAATTATTTAAAGTCTTGCTAATAGCTTTAAAAGTCTGCAAACAGGAAAAAATTAAATTATAGGGTAGTGCATTTAATTTCGGCACTTTTCCAAATTGGTTATTTTATTTTTGATTTTGGACTATATCTTTGGTAATCCTGGACGGAATATGACGTTTGATAGCTTAAATGAGAGCTAACTATATGTAGATGACTGTCGTGAGCTTTTTATTTGTTATGTTATGATATTTTTAAGTAATATTGTGTGCTTTACAAAAAATAAAATTGTTACTCGTTTTTAGAACATGGGCATTTCATGATTACGCAATAATTTTGTTCAAAAATTAAACTGTCCTGGTAAAATTTAGTCTATTTTCCGAATTTTTAGTCCCCGTGGTTCTACGTTGCGTCTGTGGTGAACAATCGTTATAAAATAAAATAGTGTAATTTCGGCACACATATTGCTGTAGGTAAAAACGGTTGAATTAAGTGGTCGGGTGTTAAATTGTAGTTGTAAATAGTTAAAAGACAACGTTGAAATATGTAGGGGTCATAGCACTGCACTTAAATTCGGTTAAGGGGGTCCTTTTAAAAAGTGCCGAAATTAACTGTGCACACTTTTTTCTCAAATTTTGCTCATTTTAATACCATTTGGCATTTTAGCTGTAACTTTTTGCAAGTTACACGTTGAACAAAAAGTAGAAGCTTAAATTAAAGAAAACAGTCAGGAGATAATGATAGGCTTTTAAATTTTTGAAAATGATGATTTTTTGACTGATAAACAATCGATTGTTATTAAAGTGCCGAAATTAAATGCATACATTTAATTTCGTCAATTTTCCATTTTTTTAAAAACCGATTTAATTAAGTAAAAAACAACTTTCGTACAGTGAAACTTTTATGGCGCAACGCAGTATCGTAAAAGCTTTAAAATGAGCTATCAAACATGAAAATCGGGCCATACAGTGAAAAGTTACATTGGAAAAACGAAAAAGTGCCGAAATTAAATGCACTACCCTATTAGCAAGAACAATATCTAAGGTTAAATTCGCAATCATTAAAAATATTTATCGTACGTTTTACCAATAGTTATAGCCAGTTTTTTCTACGTGGCCGAAATTAATGGCACGCGCCTTAAATTCGGCCACTAGAAACAAAAAGTTTAAGCCTCCATTGTTTTTAAGTGTAACAGAAATGTTTAAATTTTGCACTGGAATTACAAAAATAGCTGTCGTTTGATTTTTAGACCAAATCCTGACTTGATTAGAAGAGCCAGAAAAAAAGTATCTAAAAAATAAAAAAGGTGGTCGAAATTAAGTCAGTTACCCTAATAATACAAAACTTTAGAGCTCTAAACTCCAAACTTCATCGCTGGAGCTCCGTGGAACAACACTTTTTTAGATCTTTTTTTTATTTCTTAACCGCCTTGAAGTGAAATTATCGTTTAAAGTATATATATAAAAAAGTAAAGTATGTATTTTTTGCTTTTGTAATTTTTTCAAGACTTATCAAAAATGTTTTAAAATAGATACTGTATTTTAAGAGGTAGTGTCTGATCCTTTCTTAGCGTTAAATTGTCGGAGCTCCGCAGCATGATGTTTAGAGGTCGAAACATCATTAGTAAGAGTACGATATTAGCAAATCCAACTTTATGTTGAGTTTTAGAATATGAAGAAGACCGTGGCAACAATGAATTTAGACGATATAGAAGATTGGGCGAATGAAAGACAACGATTAAATACAAAATGCTGATACCTTCGTACTTCATTACTGCCGCTTTTAAAAAAATCAACAAATTTATTTTGGAACAAACTTTTTGAAATAAGAGGAAAGAAAGACAAGATCAAGAATATCAAAGTGTCTTGTTTTGCAGAAATGGTCCTATTTCTATGATTTTTTATAGAATTATAAAAATGACGTTTCTTGCCTAAATAATTTTTAAAAAGACTAGCATTGCCTTTAAAATGCCAATTCTCATTTTTCCTTAAATTTTGGGACTGAGACTTTCAAACTTAGGGTGTCTACCGTAATATTGAATTTTAGGGTGTATATCGGTTTGTGCATTTTTGATTAATCTTTTGGACCCTTTACCCTCACTCTGCCATTCCCTGGTGAGCACGGTCCCGGCAGCTACGGGGGGTAGTTACCAGGGGTAAATCGCGTTTTGAATTTTAAGAAGGTGCCAGGGGGTCCGAAACCCCTCCCCTAGCATTTTTTGGGGGTCGACCCGGGGTGTGAAATTTTGAAATCTAGGGGTGTCAAGTGGAGTTCGGTGTCCAAAGCAAAACAGTTTTAGACCATAATAACCTCAATAATTGTTCTTTTTAAAAGACTAATACTGCATTTTATTGAATAAAAAGCTATATTCTAGAATAAAAAGGGTATAAAAACATAAATGTGTGTTAAAAATTCACGTTTTTAAAAGAGAATTTGGTATAAAAAAAGTACTTAAAATTTTGCCGAGGGGTAGGGGGTCAGATTTCAAACTCTAGAGGGGGTTTAATATTTCAAATTTTAGAGGGGTCTCAGGGGTAAAAAAATCGCAAATTTGGGGGGAGGGGATGGGGTTTCTAGATTTTCGTCTAGGGGGTGGACCCCACCCTGCATCTTCCCCTTTCTCACCTATTCTCCTGCACCCTTAACTGTCATATCGGTCATCTAAAAGAAAAGTGTTACTGTTATCTTTCTGTTATTCATGTTACTTATTTGATGCATGTAATTCTCTGTATGTGATAACATTTTATAATTTTGTATTTGTTTTTTTTAATAATTTATTTGATGCATGTAATTCTCTGTATGTGATAAAATTTTATAATTTTGTATTTGTTTTTTTTAATAATTTAAACTACGATAAAATCTTGAGTTCAAGTTAAAAATAGTGCTTTCTGTATGGCCACGACTGTTTTTAAAATAATTAGGGAAATAAAAAAATAGTATTTTATATATTTGAGTATTATTGTTTACAAAATTTTTAAAAAAATATTATTTGACTTAAGTCAGCACAACAGACCACAAAACACTCACCCACACATACTTTCAATAAAATTTGTTAATAAATCTCAAAAAGGTTTCTAAAAAAAATTTCTCACCGGTCGCCACAGTATAATGTTGTTAGATTTTTGATTCGGCAGAATAAATCAAAACGGGCTGAAATCGCGGTGTCAACGTGCTCATTACAATGGCTGTTCGATATCTATAAGAGTAACGATCGTGTGCATTTTATACTGAATAAAAATAATGTTTCATTTCGGCGCTGTGCGTGTGTTTCTAGTTCGGGATTTACCTCCAAACCTTACGAACAGTTATGCGAAAATATATAAAATATACAAAACTATTCAACTGCTTTAGGTATTTACTTTGTACTGTTAGACCTGTACTTTCTGGAAACAGGAATGATAAGGTTGAAAATTGTCTCTGTGGAGTGTACACTCATTTGTGCGAAATATGTTAACGCAATTTTTTGTCAACTATTTCATTTAATGAAAAAATTTAATTTTTTCCTTATTGGCATCACCAGAAGTAAAATAAAATTCTTACGTTCGGGAAGAATTTTTACTAATGTCCACTATTGAAGTCCTCATTTTATGACTTGAATTCGTGGGACCTTTACACGCTGCGCAATCACTCGTTAAATATTTTTTAAGGCGTCATCAAAATTTGAAACTTTAAAACAATTTGTTCTTATATCTGTTTCAGATGTACATTTAAGTAGGAAGCTGGTTGGAGTTAATTTAGTATAAATGTCTTGGTAAGAAGCAGTATAATTTTTGATAGAGGCAGGTTAAATGCTGCCTTTCAAATAAAAGTATCTCATCTTTCACTACAGGCAAACCAACCATCACACTATAACGCAATATCATAAATCGTTGTCGAAATTTCATAGGTCACACAATATTAGAGAAATTAAAGCTCTTCTGCTGTGTATAAAATTTTTATAAAGTTATATTTACAAACTATTCATAAATACTGTCTTACTTGGTAAGAGTAGTATTACAGTGAACAAAACTAGCAATTTGTGTATCATATGAACAAAAACGTGGGAAAAGCATTGAAAAATACAACTTATCTATTTAAAATTACAAATACATCGATCAGTTATTTGCTAATTGGGTTGGATTTATACTGTATTAAATCTTAATTCTCGAAACTATATAAAATTAGTACTGATGGACAGTTCCGGGCAAAATGTAAAATTCCGGTTTTTGGAAAATCTCAATTCCGGCTCCGGGGGTTTCGCAGTTTTGTGGGCACTTCCGAATGTTCCGGGCAAAATTTGCTGTTCAGATTGCTGTTCCGGATTTTTGGAAAATCTCAATTCCGGTTCCGCCCATCACTAAAAATTAGTCGTCCGACATAAATTTCTCACATCTATGCTAAGACTATTATAATAAAGAATAAATTAGAAATTCAATAACGGCCAAATAACATGCAAAATGAATTTGTATTAAAAACAATTAGAACCCCAAATCAATTTAGCAAATTATTGATCTTAAAAAACAAAATATAATTTAAAAAAATCATAAAGTACCAGATTTCAGAATACCAAATAGAGCACACTGCACAGTTATCACATTTTTGAATCGCAATAGTTTAAAGCTGCTCTAAACATTAATAAAAGCCAAGAAAGTGAATAAAAAACCTTTGATAAAATTCAAAGATATACTATGCCTGTCATTTTAAAATAGTATTGACTACTTATTATCAACTAACAAATAATACATAAAAAATACGCCTTACAACTTATGTTTTCTAATTGTAAATATTTATAAAACTCACTTCTCCAATTGATTACAATCAATGTGTGGACTGCAAAAATTAAAAATGTGGGGAATTTTTAACCTTCCGAAGTGAACTTTAGTTTTTCAAATTTTCTTGGAACACGACTGAATTCATTTTTAAAATTAAACCTAAAATTTTGTAGTTGAGATTTGGATTTGAACCAGTAATACTTAGGAAAATTTTAAAAGAAATATCTTCAACCGCGGAAATATTCCAGAAGTACAAATTATTACTAAGTGTTATAATGATTTCCATATCTTCTGAATATGTGCACGTGTGTGCAGTGCATACATGGGCAAGTTGGTCCGGAGAGGTGGGATTAAACCCGGAATTGGGGGGAGGAGGTTAAAATCCGAAAAACGCAATTAACCTACATGTATATCGTTTTTTTTTTCGATTTTAAAGGGAAATTAGATAAAACGTGTTGATTTTAGGTCGGAAAGCCATTTTTATTGCTTAAAACACTTATTTTGATCTCAAAACTTAAGTTTGAAGGCAGTTAAAAGTCATTTTAAAGACATTTTTTTCTTCAATTTTCCAAAATTAGGGGGGAACCTTTCTCCCTCCCCCACTTCTGAATGGGGGCCAACCCCCCAACCCGCCCCCGTGCCCATGTATGCGTGTGTATGTGTTAATGGGGATGGTTTCGTAATGCGATAAAGTAAAAACACAGCGTTTTTTTAGTGCAAAAATTGAAATTTTAAAGAAAATTGTTTTACATTAGACGGCTCGCATTATTTTTTAAGCATCGCTTTTTTATCAAGGATAACGACGGAAATTCAAATGTACACAAAAGTGTCGAAGATGATTTTGCATGTAAAAGAAGGCGAGATAAAAACGGACGCCAAAAATACTTCCAAAAATTTCTTACAAGATACAATTTTTCAACATTAAACATAAAATAGTAATTATAATACGCCATAGAATAATGTCCCATAGAATAAACTGATTAATAATTAAAGAATTAAAATGTACATCTCTATCCAAATTTACTCCCTCATTGTACCGCTCCAAAATAATTTTTAAATTAAAATTAAACCTGTTTTTTTTATTTTTAACGGTAAAATGTAGAAGTTAAATTGACAAAATACGTGTACGTTTTATTAATGGATTCATAAATTATTAGTCAGTTTACTCTATGTTGTATTTAATTTTTGTATGATAATTTCTAATTTTTGTATGATAATGTACGCTTTCATAGTTTTTGTGCAAAAATTGTTTTTCGTAAGAAATTTTCGGGTATTTTTTAATGATCGATTTTATTCGCCTCCTTTTTAGTAATATCATTTTAAAAAATCCTCTGCAAGGGAGAACCGGGGCCACCCCACAAACAAGGCCCCCCGCCCCCCGCCGCCCGCCCGCCCGCCCCCCCCCCGCCCCCGGAAGACCTTTCTGTACATTTGGATTTCCGTCGTAATTCTTTATAGTTGATTTTGTTGCTGACTTTTCAAAAACAAGTAAAATACAATGGCCTTGAGACAAAAACAAAAGAGCACCAACAGTTTATACGGCTTACATTACACCAAACTGGCAAATATTTATCTTTAAGTACATTCATTAAAACTAAATGTAAAAACTTGTATTTTTCTGTTGTTAGAATGGGTACCTGAAAATTATATTCTGTACAAAAATGATTGGTACCAGAAAAAATGTTCAATTTATCAATAAAATAGTCGATTTATGCAATAATTATATTATTGTATATAGATCAAGTTAGTAGCTATAGTGTTATATAATTATAGTATTAATTGAATGCTTTTAATTAGTCGAATGCTTTTAATTAATCGAATGGTTTTAATTGACGCATCGTAGTCAAACCGCTCATCATGTATGTATACCCGGCACCCAGCACGATATTTACTGTATTAAACGGTGATGTGCGGTTTTTTAAAAATTACCGCGCTGAATTCCGGTTATATTTACATGTTAAATGAAAAGATGAGCGGTTTAACTACGATGTGTTTATTAATCGAATTATAGTATTAATCTGAAAGCTTTTTGACTTTACCTAAAAAATTTCAGTGCGTATCTTTTTTGTACAAACTATTTTTTAAAGGTAAATTAAAATTACGGTAGCAATAGGCAGTTGAATAAACTCAAAGATATATTTGGTACTGTGGGAAAACAGCTGTACTGCTTTTAAGCTTAATAAGTTATAGTTATTGTGAAAGAACTTACATGAGATTTGAGATCATAATTAAATGTTGGAAATTTATACTCAAAAGACTATAATTCTAACATAACTTTTGTGAATTCCACTTTATTTAATTAAAACACAGTCTGTACAAAAAAGATGTATACCCTGAAATTAAAAAAAAAGTAATTAGCTAACTAAGTAGCTAATATACAGAAAAAACATCATCATTGTGTAGTTAAAAATAAATTACTACAATAATATAATGCAAAAACTTTCGTATGAATAGACTTTTCCGCTAACGCTACATGACCAATTAAGTTTTTTAAATACACAGATTTTTGTACAGACTCTAATTTTTAACTGGTTTTAAAAAAGTTTTAAATAAAATATAAGATGAAAAATTTAGGTATTTCTTAAATTTTAACTTTGTTTACAAAAATCGTATAATTCTATAGTTTATTATTCTTAATTTAATAAAAGCTAATTTTTTAGACGAAGTAACGCTTAAATTAAATAACATTAATCCATAATATTTCACTAAAGTAGTTTTGTTGTGAAAGAAATTGTACTGTGTTTCCAATTCAATATCTACTACTGCAATAAAGGTTTTGAACGTGCAACCGCCTCACACAAAATTTGGGAACTTGGGATACTAAGCTGCTCACACTCAAGGAATTATCATTATCATGGATTAACGTTTTGAATAGTATTGAACCTACCTAGCATAACAAAAATTGGGTCGGCGGTCCCACCACGAAACAAAGTTCCTCTCAAATTAAATGCATTTTTTTGTATTATTTTTGAAATTGGAAATACTATATACAAATAAAACATATACTTAAAAAATTTTAGTGGTCTCTTTGTATTTAATTAATCGTCACAAAATGTGTTTTTTTCTGATTAACCAAAAAAATTTACATATGAGAAACTTTAGTTACGCTTAATATAGCTCTAAATAATGGTCAAAAGTTAACAAAATTATTCGAAATTGTTTTCATATAGTTGTTTAATCCCCAATTTCCGAAAAATTTTTGTAAAAATCATTGGTTTAATAACGAATTCTGATTTCGCGGCGGGACCGCGGACCCAAATTTTTGTAATGCTAGGTAGGCCCTTTATTAAACTTTAAGTTTTATGCAAAACAAAATAAAATTTCATATAATATAGCAGTTAAGACAAAACTGAAAAAATCTTTTGTTTAAAAGTCAAACCATTTGAGAAATAAGCGTCAAAAACGGCATATTTCCCTGTACGTTTAAACGTTTTAGAGTAAATCCTGTTATTGATTTTCCGCCCGAGGAGGAATTGAAAAATGCACGGCAACCACAGGTGGTTTATTGCTCTTTATATCCAAAGAGCCCCAAACAGCTTCTTTAAAAATTAAAAAAATTGCTGAGTACGGTAAAACTTCATATGGGAGAAAAGTGGAGCAAATCGGTAAAATTTCTGGAAAACGAAATGCGTTGCGGCTCTCAAATAGAAGTCATTTTGTAGGGAGGGGGATCCATATCGGGTTCGGGAATTGTATTGACAGTATCAGTCAAAATGCTGGTATCTTCTGTGTCCGGGGAAGCCATTTCGAAAACCGCATGACTAGGACTTGGACCCGTTGCATTAGGCTAAACGAAAAATATCGTACTACATATTTTTGTGCATTATTATTTTATTTTTAGCTTTTTTTATCTTTACCTATATGATTTCCTAGGAATGTGAAGAATTTTTTTAATGCAAAAAAATCATTGCGGGGGATACCGCTATTTATTGTTCAAGTTTCTTTATTGATCATTTGAGAAAAACTTTCCCATCCCCTATGAATTTTTTGCCGTAACTATTACCATAGCATTTGGCAATTTAAAAAAATTGATCCTTTTCTCAAAGAAATTGTAAAAACTGTAAATCCGTTCGCAGGAAAGTTTATTAACAAAGCTACACAGGTATTTTTCCGGCAAACGCACTTTTACTTCGGGTGTTTGTAATGTCTCTAGGCAGCGAATTAATGCGATCAAAGTATGTAAGACGGAAGTTCTCAATGCAATTCAGACTGGCTGCATAATGTGTTCGCTAGGAAGTTTATTTAAAACCGGTATATAAAATTTTCACTTTACCTAATAATAACGTTGGCGAACGCATTATTATTTCGTCGTGCCGATTGACAACGGGTTAATAATAAGAGTGTACTTACTCTCCCGTGGGTGAAGGCAGGAGCGAAACCAATGTCAAAATGTTCATTAATGTGTTCGCCATGAATTTGTTTAAAAACAGTGTGCGAGAGTTTCCGGCAAAAGTAATTTTCGACGAAGTGCCGATTGGCAATGATTTAATCTTATTAATAAAAAAATAAGAGTGTATTTAATCTCCCGTGGATGCAAGTGCAAGTGCAGCAGGAAGGTCAAAATGTGTATAATGCATTCGCAAAAAAAATTATTTAAAACCGGCGTATAAAACATTCTGGCGAAAATATTCTTACATCCGCGAACGCATTATTACGTCGTAGTGCGGCTTGGCAACAGGCTAATAATAGGGGTGTACTTACTCTCCCGTGGGTGGAGGCGGGAGCCGAAGCAATGTCAAAATGTGCATAAGCTAATTAAATTTCCTGGCAAACGTATTATCAGGACGACAAACGCATTATTACGTCGTAGTGCCTATTGGCAACAGGTTAATTAATCTTAATAAAATACCACTTATTCCTCCGTGGGTGGTAGCAAAAACAATGTAAAAATATGCATAAGGAGGTTAAATTTTTGGGCGATCAAAATTATTACGTCCGCGAATGCATTATTACGTCGTAGTGCCGATTGGCAATGGGTTAATTATTTCTATAGAAAAATAAAACTTTAGTGCTGATTGGCAACGGGTTAATTAATTCTATAATAAAAAAACTTACTCTCCCGTGGGTGGATGCGGGAGCGGAAGCAATATCAAAATGTGCATAAGGAGGTTGATGGGTTTGAGCGGCGGTCGAATCGGCGGAGGAGGTCCGGGGTGAGACCCCCGTCCCGTTCTCCCCAGCCTGATCGTCCGGAGGCGGGGGCGGGGTCCGCATCCGGGGGTCGTTCCCGTAGACCCGAACTTCGTTCAGCTCTTCCTGGAACTTTACCCTGTCGTCTCGCATGTCTTTACTCTAAAAAGGGGAAAAATGCCAGATTAAATACGACAGTCGAATTAAAAGGACTTTATAATGCGAGCAAAATGTCTGGCGATCCACCTTAGTTACTAACGTCAAATTTTACTATCTTTCGGTTTCGACTGTTCTATTTAGGGCTATGTTTATGACGTGTGTGGCTAAACTGTGTCGCGTAAAGATCCCACTTAGGACACACAAAGAACTGGGTGCGCATGGGCTTGGGTCTCATACGGACTGAGTGCGCCTCTCCACAGTATTGGATGGAATATGACAGTTTGTTTGAGGATAACCCTTGCACTATAGGAAAATCACCAGCATTTCCTTGTCATTTTTTCGGCGCCCGTTTCGAGCAAATTGAACCTAGCCAATCAGCGCCCTTGTTTGCAAAATAAACCACGCTCCCTCACTCCGTTTTTACCACCCGTCTCTTAATAATCTCGTCGCTCACGAATATAAGAAACGCTCAGAATTTTTGAAGTGTTGAAAACCGTTTGAAATCAATTGAGAATGGTGAAAAATTTTCAGTTGGCATATGTCGCTAAAGGTACCGTAGCTTCAGACGAGAGGTTTTATCAATGTATAGCTAAAATTTAACTATTAACTCGATACACTAAAAAATATTTTTTTTATAAATCAACTGTTCCGTTGGCAAGATACACTCACCTAAAAGCCTTTTCCAGTCTCAATCATTTTTGAAGAAATTTTCATTCTATTCAAACTATTCATGTCGCGTATCCATGGGTAAAACCTCAGTAATACATCACAAAGAGTCACAATCAATATAAAATCAACGTGTCCTGTTCAGACTCGTAACGAAAATTAAAAGATAAAACAAGTCACAGTTACTACTATTTTAACACTCATTTTTTCATATAGTAAAGACTTAAACGCGTTCACTTACCCTTTTCCTGTTGCGACGAAACACTCGGCTGACGCAAGGGGAGCAGGCGAAAAGTTCGGAGACTTGGCTTCTCTCAGCTTTCCCGGTCAGATCTTGTTCCGACTCCACCGGGGAGAGCGGAGGGGTGCCGATCGGTTTCGGACCAGAGAGTCCGGCACCCCCGTTAAAAGGATTCACCGGTTCCGCTTCCACGAATTCCCGCTCCTAAACAAATTTATTTTGTTTTGTTTTTTTTTTGTATATGTATTTGTTAATAAAAATGGAAAGGCGGATAAATTTGAACCTAATCTTTTGGACTGAAATATAGCATCATTTAAAATTAAAGTAAAATAGTTGGGGAATGGGGTTGATTTATTTATTAGTTATTCCTCATGTTTCGGCTCAAGTCCTTGAGCCTTAATCAAGAGCTTTCACTATTAATGTAATCTTTGCTACAGTTTGATGAATTTTCTATCTATCCTAATATATATTTATTTACTGAACAAAATAAAAAAAATATTTTTTTTATTTCGAAAATATTTTATCGAAAAATACGATTACAGTGTGACAGTGGCAGTATAAATATTGTAGCTGCTAAAAGTTTTACAAAAAAAATTAATAATTATGTTAAACAATGGTTAGATATAAACTAAACAACGAAAGCTACTTGTATGGTTTGTTTAACTTTTTTGCTACCTTTTGGTAGAGTAAAGGCTGGTTCATACTTATGTAAAAACGTCCTTTGGACAAAGTCCAAAGGACGTTTTTACATACGTTTTAACGCTGTGTTTGGACATTTTACATAAGTATGAACCAACCTTAACAGTAGTTTTATTATTAGCCAGCGTAGTAATCCTTGATAGTTTTTTTAACGACGTTATCGACATTGTTAACGAATTATTATCAAAATAGTTAAACACGTAATAAAAATTTGAGGTCTGCAAAATTTAATATTTTCTTAACATAGTAATGTTTGTATAGTCCATAACTGTTAAAGTTGGGTTACAGCAAAAATCTTTAGAAATTTGGTACAATGTAGTGCATGGGAGGGTTCTATTCGAGAAAAGTGTATAGAAGGCGATCTAAAATCACGTATCGTAAACTACATTCACCAATTTGTAAATTATTTATATGCAGGAATGGTACTGCTTAAATAATACCATGAGACCTCCTCCCTGTATTGTTTACCATTGATTAGTTTTGTAACTGCGAGGTCTATGGTTGAATTTTCTCTGGTTGACCTCGCGGACCAATAAAAATTGTGCGGTTATGAAGTTTTTTGTTTAAAATAAATAAAAACGCAGAATGTTTTGTTTAATTCCTCCTTTTATTTAAAAAAATAACCAACTTTAGCCCTTCAAGCTACGGTACCGAAACAAACTTTTTGTCTTCGATTTTAATGATTTTTTTCTAAAAACCTTACCCCTGCCCCCAATAGCTCACAAATATTAAGTTATAAAAGTTTAACTGAAAGAAAGCGGCTATTTTCTACTTTAATTTGATACCTTCATTTTTAAGATTGGTGCAGTAATTTTCGAGATATTGCGTTTCTCGTCTAAAAAAACCATCGATTTTTTCGCTTAAAATACGAAGTGTAAATAAAAATTTTGGGCAAACCTAATCAAATCACTGCCATCGTTTGGTGTTTTTTAACGAAAAAATCGAGGGTTTTTTGTACGAGAAACGTAATATACCGACAAATACTGCACCAATACTAATAATTAAGGTATCAAATTAAAGTAGAGCTGCTTTTTAGTAAAACTTTTATAACTTAGAGTTTTATACTCATTGAGAAATCTTTTAAGTACAGAATTTCGAAAAAACGCGATTTTTGGGGGGTCATATTTCCTGAACCCATAAAGGTATTTTAGCGAAAAAAAATTTTGTGGCCTATTAAGGACGTTTTCACAAAAAAATCATTAAAACCGAAGACAAAAAAGTTTGACTCGGTCGGTACCGCACCTTTAAATAATAAGCATTTGGGTTCTAACTCGAGTAATTTGATAAATAATTATTAAAATACGGGTTTTGATCTTTATTACATAACCACTTTCGTTAACAATTTTGAATGGTTTTGTTGTTAAATAGTCGATTTAATACTGCAATTATCGAGGTCAGCTAGATTTTATTTGCCTATAGTGAGGTGGTTGCGCGTTAAAATTAAGTTTGATACAAAACTAATGACTTTTAATAATTACAGCATTATAACCAAAAATATATAATACTATATAATATATTAAGGAAAATATGTCACTCAGTCTCAGAAGCGGAACGATTTGGTGCCATTTTTTGAGCACTGCCATTAATTGTTGTGCGCATATAATGGCAAAACAACTGCTCTTATTGATGCATGTGTCGTGTAAATAGGCACTGCTCAAAATGTAGCAGTGTTTTTGCGCATATCCTAGCATGCTAACTTGAACGCACTGCATTTTAAAGCACAGCACTTTTTTAGCAATCTTACGCGCATATATGCGCATACTGCACATAAAATGGCACAACCGCGGAAAACAGAAAAAAACCCTAAAAACCACTACTTAGTTTGCACAAAATCCAATGCAATACACAAAAAGATCTATTATGTATTGCAATGGATTTTATTAATGTATGTCCATACTAAAAGTTTGTATTTTGTGTAAAATGTGCACACTAAGTAGTGGTTTTTAGGGTTTTTTTTCTTTCCCGCGGTTGTGCCATTTTATGTGCAATATATGCGCATAAGATTGCTAAAAAAGTGCAGTATGCTTCAAAATACAGTGCGTTCAAGTTAGCATACTAGGATATGCGCAAAAACACTGCTAAATTTTGAGCAGTGCCTATTTACACGACACATGTCTCAATAAGAGCAGTTGTTTTGCCATTTTATGCACAGACCAATTAATGGCAGTGCTCAAAAAATGACACCAAATCGTTTCGCTTACGAAACTGAGTGGCATATTTTTCCTTAATATATTGTATAGTATTATATATTTTTGTTATAACCCCTTATACACAAAAATATTTTTGTGAAATACAATAAATTTCAATTTTTTTTAACTTAATCGTTAAATCATTAAATAAAATTACCCACCGTGGCTCGCTCCAAACATTGCAGCAAGTGATGGTGTTGAATCTCGAAGATGTCCTCGTCTTTGAGGGCCTCCAGGGGCAGGAGACCTTGCTCGAAGGCCTGAACCCGAGCTTCGTGGGCCTTCTTTTTTGAAAACAAGGCCTGTCCTGAGGCGTTCTTCACTATACGAATGCGCGCCGAACGCGCCTTCTGAAATTAAAGAAAAAAACACTTATGTACAATCAATACGACGCGTTTATATAGTGATAGTTGTTAATACCACAAAATTTTCAAAAGCATATTCAAAAAACAATTTGCATATGATGTAGAGTATCATGATATAAAAAGGACTGAACAGATATCTCGTTGTGTTTCGTTTTTTCTGAGGTTTGCTATTAATGAATGAGTCAACCATTGTCACCGATAGTTTACTTAATTATTAACACATATTCATAACCATATGGTATTCTTGATAACAACCTTCTACTGAATAACAATTCAAATGTTTGGTCGGGTGATTTTGGTGAAAAAGCCAAACTATTTTTTACACCATATTATGGTTTGGGGAATCGCTGTTTGTATTTGTTTTATCAGAATATTATATTGTATTCGCTGTTATTTGTTTTTGCAATTGGGCTTGTAAAATACAAATAACAATAAATAAAATATAATATTCTGATAACATCATTTTATTATTGTTCGTTTAAATACAAATAATAATAATAGTCTGATTACTAAAATACTCTCAATATTGAACATTTTATGACTGCTTTTGCGAACAAAAAATTAATTGCAATGTATATTTTTAGTATTTTTTTTTTGTTTTTCATAAAAAATTTTTACGGATTTTAATTAATTTCCAGGTGCACGTTTCAAAAACGACCACCTAAGTTTATAAATTTTTATTTTAAGACTCCAAGGCATGCATTAACATAGTAATTTATCGATTTTTGTATTTTTTGGGTGAAGCTTTGTTACGGCTTACGGGGGATGTGTCTAAAACAATAAAAATGATCGCAGAGTCAATAGGTGCGGTATCGGTGCGTGCGACTCCCTAATGTTTTCTCTAACCTTTTGAGCTTTTCGTTTGTCCGACCTCTGGCTTTGGTGGTAGATTCTTGAGAAATTAGAAACGATCACAGGCACTGGCAAAGCGATAACTAGCACTCCACTGAGAGAACACACGCCTCCCACTATCTTCCCCATTATTGTGTCCGGTGTCATGTCACCATAACTAAAGCAAAAGAAATGATATGATTTTAAAGTCAACTATGCTTACATTTAAAATTTTTTTATATAATCTATTGCCCAAAACATACTGCGTATGTTATAAATTCTTAGCGTGTGTTATCATTTTTTTTTCTTTATTTACACTGTTGGTTTATTTTGTTTCATGTTTTTTGTGTTAAACTATTTCCACGACTTTCCCTCTCACTGCCAATGTTTTATGTTTTCGCAAAACTGAGCAAAAATATTACAAGAATTGCATAGTTTAATCGCAGTTGCTTTTATACGTTCACCACATCATGGATGTTTTGTTCGGTTTTTTTATTTTTGTAATGTAATGTTGATCCAAGAATATTTTGTGGTTTACTCTTTTGAATATAAAATAAGAACGTAGCCATCTATGGCATAATCATTTCAATTTCGTTTTTTTAAGTTGACATGTGTTGAATAATGTCTTTTTTTTCTTGTTTTTTTGTGATTCTTCCGCACAAATGTATTTCATAGCGAACATTTCGACATTTTAGGACGCTTTAAAAACTAAATATTTTTTACTCCACATGCAACAACAATTATGTATTATCTGCATATTCATTTTTCGTACACAATATTTAGTGCATATCTAATGTTTTAAAACGTTTTGTGTTTAACATATTGTCCTTTTCATTGTAATCAGCAAAAGACTTTTGTGTAAACTTAAAGCTTTTCAAACATCTCTTAGCTAAGCCCCCGTTGACTTCTTTTTGTTAAGTTTTCGTGCATTTTCTCTCTGCTAAAATTCTGTGCCAAGTCTCTGTTTTTGGTTTGTATATAGTTTCTTGTAAATATTGGTTTCTGTTGCGAAACTGATCATTATTAAAATATACTAAAAATCGTCCCGATCTAGCAATAGAGAGTGTGTGTCCTGTAATATTCTGGATTAAAAGAACATCCGCTAACAAGTGACAGTCTTTTCCACGGCCTGAATCACTTTTTAGAATTTGTCCAATTTGTAAAAGAAAAATCCGAGCATCAGCTGTTCTGGCATCGCCAAAATACGAAATTTCAACACGTTTCAAAGTCAACCAACACAAATATAAGACTAGCGATTTATATAGCTTGAAGTTAATAGTTCATATTTTCATTTATAAACTCTGTGAAACACTATTGTACATAAGTAAAGCTCTGTTTTTGTATACCAAATCTTAGATTTGTATTTAAATTAATTTTTTCCCTAAATTATATAGTGAAAAGTTGATATTTTAACGGCTGGGCGTTCTACAGTTATATCAAACAGTATGCAAAAATTAAAAAATGGGAGAATAGTCTAATCAGTTATTATTATTGGTTGACGTGAGGAAATCTTAGCTTTGGAAATGCAAACTATTTGTCCATAGACTGAGAAGAAGTGGATGATCGAAAACCGTTTACAGCCCACCCGAGCCAGACCCATAATTATATTGTTACCTATTCAAAGTGTTAAATGCTGTTTGAAATTGCTTTTTAAAAAAAATTGAAAAGTAATGAATGTGTAGCAGGACCAAAATTAAACACAATAATGCGTATAATATTTTTTAAAAATTTTAAAATCACACTTTTTCAAACTGATAGGTTGCGATTATAATATGATTATAAATGTCATAAAATCCCATATATCACACAAAAGTTTCGTCTGTGAATTAAAATTTAAGAATTAAATTTAGTAGTGACTTTAAATAAATCATTCGTCAAAAATGACATCCGTTTTAAACAATTATCATTGCGGTGTGTTTCAGAAAAACCGGGAAACGCATAGATATAACCCAACTTTTTGAATCAGCTGCTTTATGTGAGGTCAAGCGGTCAAGGTTTGAGCTCTGTATTCAAAAAGAAATTAAAATGATTTCGTATTTTAAATCAAGTGTTTTGTAACACGCGTTCGGAACAAATAGCCTGACGTCATTAACACTTTACGGCTAAAATTGCAAAAAAACACGCTAAAATTGATTCAAATAAATAACCTAGGTTTAAATTTAATTTTTATACGAGTTCCATTCATTCTTTTTAAATAAATTCAAATAAACAATAAATAATCTAACTAAACGTATAGGGATTGAACAATTAATCAATCTTTGGGCATACCCAAAAAAGAAACATCAATTTACTTGACTATCAGTTTTAATTTATATTTTGAAATTGTATCGAATTCAAAATGGTTATGTTGCTTTAAAAGCACATTCAAAGTATAAAATTCTCGTCAGAATATAATCAAAACAAGTAAATCAGATAGTTTTCTGATAAACGATTATTCCGCAATACCACAAAAAACCCTGCTTTTATTCTGTAAAATATAAATTGATGTTCCCTCGCAATCAGAGAAACAATCAACTAATGTTTCCGTGTTTGAATGGGGTTGGAAATAGTACTATATGTCATTGATCTTTCTTCACGCTCTTATATAGTTAACTTCTTTGGCCCCTTCTCTTTTCCCGTTTTGTTTTATTTTTGATTAGATTAGCTAACAATGAGTTCATTAAAATGAGCGAAATTTTATTTCTTACAAAAAACCAATTGGGTTTTTTTTTTCTTTAATTCCAAGCACTTTAACCCTTAGAAAAAATCTAATTTAATCGTAATGCGAAAAAGAATTTCTCTATATTGATAACATTACCTAATTGTGCACAGTATATTAAAGACGAAAATTAACTAATATACAGTCTATCTTAGATTTATGTCAATACTGCATTGAATCGGAAATTTTATTTCTCTACATATCGGCTCAGAATGGAATTCCAGACAAATGGCAATGCCTGACGCAAACAACCAAAGCTTTTAACGGCAAATTAACAATTGTAATGGCTGACTTAACTATTTTCCGTTTCGCCTCTGCCTCCCCAAGTTTTTTTATAAAGAAAAACACAATATTCCCGTATTGCGAAAATAAAGTTACCGAAAAATATCAATAACTTGTTTTAAAAAAAGTGTACTTTTATACAAACTTAGATTTACGTCAAGCTAATCTAGGTCCTGAAAACGTAGGAAAATAAAAAGATAACGCAAAATTATCCGCTAATGATATTTTCTAATAAAAAACATAAGAAACTATTTTCGACAAAATAAAAACTAAAGCTAAATGCATCAGCCAATTTTAAAAACTTTACAAATAATTTTATTCAAATTATTAAAATTATGTAGGTTAGCATATTTGATTTTTTTTTTAATTAAACGGCTTAACGAAAAGAAATTGAAGTTGAAGAAACTTGTAGCTGAAATTTAAATAATTCAACTGAATAATAGGGAACTTGAAGCCGTAAGTAGGGAAGTTTTATGTTTGTGTAGTTGTTGTTTGCCTATTATGCTAATCATGAAATCAAAATGTAGGTCTTATTTTATCTATTTCAATAAAATAAGACGGGATCAACTCTGTGTGTGATGTCTACACACAGGACACACACTTCAAAAAACTATGATTTACAATTATACATAAAAAACATAAGAAAATTATTTTACAACCTCTTTTTTACAAGAATAAAGATATAAAAATTCTCGATAAAAATGTTGTTATCCACTGTCATCGCAGCATAAATACATACAGTCTGGCGGTTGCGAGTTGATTCCCAAATCAACAGAATTTATTTGAATTCACTCACTGGTGTTGGTTTTTTATACACATGATGACATAATTCCATCACCCTGAATGGTGTAACGCAGCATGTCAGTCAATGAGGCATTGACGGTAAATATTACTAGTTTAAGTCTTGTAACGCTCATTTTACAGCCAAAAAAGCTAAAAATAGCAAATTGTGTCAGATTCTTTCAAAACTTGATTTATTCGGCTTCATATTTCTAGACGTAACACATGTTTTTTTCGACCAAAACTTTCCAAGCAATGCCAAAATCATAACAATGATTGACTAACAAGCTTTCGCAAAAAACAGTGATTTCCCAATGCGCCTTGAAAATAGATGAAATTTGCTTTTTTTGATAAAATATCTTTAATGTAAAGCATTCATAAATTATTATAAGCATCATATTTATAAAAACATTCCAAAATGCGTATAACAATAATTTTAAAATTTCTCTACTGCGTTTTAACGCATTATTACATTTAGCGCAAAACACTTTGTCATATCAGATATTTATTATTGGTTCTATTCAGTTTTTGGTCAAAATAACTGGTTTTGGATTAGAATCTGCAGGAATTTTATTTATCTATTGACTCATACGCATGGTTTATTTTTCAATAAACAACACAAAATATAACGTTCTATAAAATTTTTTTTAGGCAAAAGCTAAAATATAAATAAACAACAAAACATAAATTGAATAAAAAACGTAATTTGTTTGTTTGTCAGTCTGATCCACAGTTGTAAGCGTGCTGTATCGGGCCGAGCCAAAATTTAAAATACTCGCGAGCCGGCGGGCCGACTTTTTTTACAATAACACAATGCAGGTCAATAATATAATAACACAAAAAATAAAAATGCAAGCAGCCAACGGGTTAGGCCGGACTGAACTGAAAAATTGTGGGGCGCATCAGCCCGAAAACTCTAGTAGTCCGGGTTGGCCGGGCCGTAGAAATTTCGACCCGTTTACTACCTTCGTTTAGTCACTGTGTGCGTGTGTTATAGCTTAAGGATGATGGTTTAAAATATAAATATGTTTATACTT
This sequence comes from Microlaimidae sp. YZB2_3, assembly GCA_030248175.1. Lineage (NCBI taxonomy): Eukaryota > Metazoa > Nematoda > Chromadorea > Desmodorida > Microlaimidae > Microlaimidae sp. YZB2_3. The sequence continues at coordinate 34,664 of JASAMX010028131.1, forward strand.
TGACCAAAAGCAAATAATTTGACGGACTTAGATCAACAGTCGCCGAGGCAATTGCATACACAAGGTATCCAGTTTTAGTATAGCCCATGCTTAGACTTTGTGAATTTGTTTTATTAAAGTACTCTTTTAAATGAAATTTCACCGTTGTTCCATTTAAGACCCCGAATTCACATTTTGTTACAGAACAGTACAATTTATAAGAAGACAATCGACAAAACCTATTACACGATTCTCCACATACTTAATGCTGTCCTATTTTCTATGCTAATGAACGAATTTCTTAATGACGATGACGCTAATAAATCTAAACATTAGTAGCTGAAATTTGCCATTGTAACACTTTAGACGTGTGGAACCGATTTTTATAGGTAACAGACTGCAGGTGAAACTAAAATTAAAAATGGCTGCTATTTATATTCAGTTTTAGATTCAAATCTCGCTCTGTTTTTTGCATACTTTTTTCATTCAAGAAAACAATTTTTTTCATATAAATGAAAAAACAAATTACAAAAGATTTTTTTTGTGATTAAGTAAAAAAATGGGTGTTATTTTTAATCATTAGTGAGACAAAATAAGTGCTGTATTTTTGTATGAACATAGTAAACCATTATTCTTGATTTTCTAAACTTTAGTATTGTATATCTGCACTAGAAATAGCAAAATCAAATAGTATTAACTTAATTTACAGGTAAATGTAGTAATTCAGCTTATTTCAGGAAAGTGGAGGATTTCGCTGTGGGGAATAAATTATACAGTAAATCGGACATATTAAAAACGCATTGTGTACCTTCTCTTACATACATTTAACATACTGGGCATTTCTTTTATTCAAAAGTTAACCATTTTTCATAATGAAATGTTGGGCAATTTCCTCCTAAAAATATTTATTTTTAATTACATACTTGGACCGACTAAAAATTCGTTCGTATGTAACGCGCATATGCGTGCGCACAGTAATCATCAATAAACAAATTTGTACACGTAAGCTAAGTGAGATTAAGCGAAAGAACACATGAAAGCTTTCTTTGACATATTTCTTAAATATTTTAAATTTCATTGATTAATAATTTAAATTGTATTTAATTGTAAGGAAGTAAACACCGTATAATAATTATTATTGTTATTGTATATAATCGTTATTGCTACAACTTTAGGATGTCGTTTGGGTTATATGGAGTGGCAAGCACGGCATTTAAAACCTGCGCAAAATTATACAAACTTGTATTTTCAAAATCTGAATCTCGAAGCGATGAAAAATCAACGTAGCTAAGAATTGAACGACAAAAAATCTGTTTCAAATTTTTAAATTACCGCTCTATAATTTTCTGCGTTTGACAATTGACTATGGAATTCTAAAACTTTTTAAAATTAATAAATAAATTCCCTGAGCATATAATTGAGTCAGCCTACACTTAAAGATGAGATAAAAAGTTAAACTTTTTGTTTACGATTGCGATGATTTTCTGCAAAAATTTTATTCCTGTTCCCATAGTCCACAAAAGTTTTTCCATCAAAATATTTTCAAAGGTTCACAAGATATCAAAGGTTCACATTTATGACCTTTCAAAAATGTTTTTAGGTGATTTTGTATTTGAAAAATTGCTCAATAGGTATAAAACTTTAAGTTACAAATGATGCACCCAAAGAAATTGGCAAATTTATATACTTTTTTCATACCTTGAATTTTAAAATTGGTGCATTATTTGTTGAGATGTTACATTTTCCGTACAAAACGCTGCGATCTTTTAGGTGATTTTTTTACATGAAGTGTGAAAAAATTTTCCGGAAAACTTAATCGTAATTTCAGCCGAGCTTTTAACACAAAAAATTATCGTGCGAGAAAAAAGCATACAACTATGCATGAATTTTTTCTATTTTTTCATTAAAATTAATCTAATGAAGCATTTTTAACAGTTTTTAAGATTTTTATTTTCGTATACTTTAAAAAAACTTTATTCTTCAGCTTTTGTTAATTTGCTTTAGTGACTGATGGCCTCTGTTCGAAGCCGAAACGTCTTATGAAATTTAAAAAGTTTTAAAATCTTCGTTTTACTGGTTCTGTATTTATAGAAAAAAGGTCTTAAGCACAAAATCCAAAGGAAAAAGTCCAAAGGACAAAAAGTATGAACACGTTGTCTTTTGGATTTTGTCCTTTGGACTTTGACCTTTGGGCAAAGTCCAAAGGACGTTTTTACACTACTTTGTCCAAAGGACTTTTGTAGTTTGGACTTTGTCCAAAGGAAGTTTTGTCATAACTATGAACCAGCTTTTATTGATTGATTTTCTGGTATTTGTAAATAACAACTAAAGCTTTGTTTTTAAATTTTTTGTACATTTAAACTTGTTCAAAACATTTTAGAAATTAAAAATATTTCAGGTTAAATAAGTTAAAAAAAATGCTGTAAATTAGAGGATTTGTGTTTCTCCATTTTAAATAACCGACGGGAGCTGAGGGAAGCTAAAAGCAGTTCACACCGTATTGGCAAGTGACAAGTGACAACACGTTCAAGCTGGTTGTTAAAAAGGTTCTGTTCTAAAAGATTTTTATGATAGTCAAAACAGTATTCTTTGAGTTCAATACTGTTGTATTGAAATAAGTTCAATACAATATAAATAAGTTCAATAGTTATATAAATAAGTTCAATAGTTATATAAATAAGTTCAATAGTTATATAAATAAGTTCAATAGTCATATAAATAAGTTCGTAGTTCCAATAAATCAAAATGACTGATTCTTCAACGCTGAAATTAAAAAAAAATACTAAGAAATGCTTTAATATGAATGAAACGGATTTAATATTCATAGTCAATTATTAGATTGTATTTAAAATTTATATCCACCGTATTTTTAATATACCATCTTTTTCTATTGAACCCGGAAATTTTATAAAATGTTTTGAAAGAAAAAACGTAAAATCAAGCAGTAACAACTGTTTTTAACAGGCTAACTTTGCAGGTATAGTTAACATGACGTTAATGGACTAACCCCAGAAAAAAACAAAAACTATCATTTATTTTTAAATGATATTTTTGGTTAAAAACATTACTATTCCACAAAGATTAAAGTATAATTTTTATTAGTGGATGTTTTTTTGCTTATACAAATATACTAAAATTGAAAAAAAAACACGTTTATACAAATTATTAGTGCCTTTTCAGTTAAATAATAAGATAAAAACGAATTTTATATTAAAGGCAAATAAAATCTAGCTGACCGCGATATTTGCAGTATTGAATCCACTATTTAACAGCAAAAACATTCAAAATTTTTCACTAAAGCGGATTAATAATAAAGATTAAAAATTGTATTTTAATAATTATTTATTAAATTACTTACTTTGTAACATAAATGCAAAATTTTTAAGGGCTAAAGTTGGTTAATTTTTGTATATTTTGTGAAAAGGTGGAATTTAAAAAAAATTCTGCGTTCTTATTTGTTAATTAAAAAAAACGTCATTACCGCACAATTTTAATTGGTCCCCTCATGTCTGCATTCTAATTTTCAGCGTCAGCCAGATATAATTCAACCATAGTTTTTTATGCAAAATCCCTGTTTTTGTACCCATAAACTATTAGCTCAAATTTATTTTCACCTCGATGAAGCGGCTCAAGGGATTTTTTAAAAAAATATGTCTAACAAATTCTGACAATGATTGATTACTGAAGAATTTGTCAAAACCCATATATATCTATAAAGTTACTTCAAAAAGCAAAATCATTTGGGAAATTATTGGCCTGAAATTTAAAATATAATTTTTTATGACGACATTTCTTTTACGGGTATAAATATTTTCCAAAAAACATATTAAATACACACAGTTTTTTTTAAAAATTGAATAAAAAAAAGAATTAAATCAGAAAGATAAGAAAAAAGGCACAGAAAAGCAATCAGTTTTATGTAAGCTTAAATATTTTCAACCTAAATTTTTTACCAAGTACAATCTAACCATAAAAAGAGAAAAGTGAATTAAAGTAACGTAGTTAAAATTCATTTACTTAGGATTTTTTTGTGAAATTTTGGAAATCAAAAATTTTTGACCCCTTAACAAAAATCTTCACGACCTTCCTATGGTTGCTCCAGATTTCATCCCTTTCCAAACTGGGCAAAACGGGAAATAATAAACGCATTCATTACCAGAACCCCTGTTACACTAATCAATACCAACGAAAGAAGCTGGATAGCTTACTATTTTTTGTTTACTTCAACATTAAAGGCGCGCGCCCCAAACAAACGCTTTTGGAGAAAATGAATTATGCCCATTCTCTCAATACGTCCTTCCATTTTTCCTTCATTATTCCTGACTATTCATTCAATTTTATCCTTTCCCCTCTAGTTACCTTGTTTAAAAACTTAATTTATGGTTTATGCCCACTAATTGTGTAATAGATTAAAAATTTCCATTTCTTATTATAAAGACCTTCGAATTCATTCATTATTAATTTTTAAAAAAATTAACACTAAAAGACTGGTGTACTAAATTAATTGAATTTGTTAATAATGAACAAAACTTCCTAAAAAAAGCGTAGGTCGTTAAAAACATAATTTTGAAATTTTTTTCAATTGAATACCATATTTTTAAAAAAAAATCAGTTACAATAGGTTTTCTTAATTTGTCAATGCTGAATTTTAGAATTAACTGTTTATTCTTGTGCATAAATGATAAACCAGTATTATAAATTAAAAACGAGTTAAATAATCTATTTTATTGTTTTAAACAAAGTTTTGTAATTCATTTAAGTCTCTAACGAAAAAAAAAACAAGTAATGATGGATTTAAAAAAAATTACTTCACAAAGATTATCAAACACGTGGTTGATCTATTTTTTTGGAAAAATAGTCTTATCTCAGGGAAAAGACAGGGTAGGGTAGGGTTCGTTATTTGAGAAGACGAGTTTTTACCTGCGTCTTACCTGCTTCCATCCCAAATTTTGCTGCCTTCTGCTTGCCTTCATCCAAAATCCACCTGCCTCAGACTAGCTCCTACTTTCTGCCTCCTACCGGCCTCAGAGAAAGATTTTGCTTCCCTACTTGCCTTATAACATGTCTATGGTTAAATTGAAGACTGTTGCCACTTGTCTCTTACCTGCCTCCAAGGTAATTTTGGCTGCCTTTTCACTGCCTTTAATATGCTCTCAAAAAATTTTTGGCTTCTTTCTGGTAAATTCAACCCCAAAAAAACCTTAAAAACCTTGAGAAAGAAGCACGCTGATGCTTCGAATTATCGGAATAAAGATCCTGTAAGCTGCCCAGCTTACAATTGATTTTTCCGGGTTTAATTCCGTTAATATATCTGTTTATGTTTTAATTTTTAATTATAGGATACCCGTACTTCAACTTTAAATGTAAAACCATGCAGGTGAACCAAATTTATGATATCTAAGGACAGCAAAGCAGAATTTTAAAGATACACATCAGCTTAATACAATCTTTAAATATATAAATATTTTTTTTTAAATTTTGATAAGTCAACTATGTAGTTATATACTTTCTATTTTATTCTTCAGTGGTTATTTAATTCATTAAATTCTTATAAAATATCGAACCCTCGCTGAACTATTCAATATGGAAAATATGTTAGTGACTTTAGGTATAAATTTAAACAGCGAAGACATTAAAAATGCACGTTTAATGGCATTTTATGATAGACATAAATTATTCCCTCATGCACACTGAAACTCATTAAAAAAAGGAGGGACAGCAAATTTTTTATCCCATTTATAAATGCGTTTTTTGTCAAAGAGCAGCTAATAATCCTGTGGGATATTAGCATAATAAGCCTATATTCTAAGAGGTTAAAAAAACCGGATATCAATACTTTAGCCTCATAAGATCAGTTTATGACTATAACTTTTTACCAAATAACAAAAAATTTTGCTTTAATCTCACAACAAACTTATAAACTAAATTTATTGATTGCTTTCAAAACTTAAAAAAAGAGTTTATAATGTTTGTTTAGCTCTGGCAGAGTACAAAAATAGGCCATTGACCAAACTAAGACAAAAGCTTAACATTGTTATTTTTCTGTTTTTCTGCCACAAAGACACAGACAGACAGAAAATATATTCGATTTCAATATTTATTATAATAATAATATTCATATAAAAATAAAAAATTGCGTCGATTTTAAATTCACTTATAAAATGTCCAAATAAAAAAATGCTTACTAATTCTCTAAACACTTTAAATCCCAGTATATTTTGTTAACACTCAATATATTAAATTTATAAATACATTTTCTTATACAAAACATTCACATGTAAGTAGGTATATAGAAAGGTCAAATTTAGGAAACCAAAAAAAGTGTAATATTTACAATTAAAAATATATTTAATGATTAATTAATTTTTAAAAAATTTAAAAAAAAAACATTTTATTTTTTAATGTAGTTGTTTTACTTTAGTTTTTGCAGAATTGTAAGCATTAGTTTTTTAACATACTGGATTAGTGCACGAAATTAAGGCTTGGCCGAAATTAAGCCAGTTACCCTAAATTTTTAATTTTAGCAACTTTAATGCAGTTCATAAAACACTGGTAACCGATATAGATACAGTCTTTTCACAGGTTATCCCAACCTTTACTGAAATGTGCTTTTAAAATTATTATTTTTTCGAATGTAAATAACTTCTATTCGGAAATTATCAAAACAAATTAAATTAAACAATTAAATTTAAAGCATGTGGAATTTTTGACCACATAGCAGGTTTTTAAATTTTAGTTAAGCTTAAGAAACATATAAATAAGGATATCTTAATAATGGATTGCCAATGATGAAATGGTAACAAACATAACTTGACTAAAAATTTTGCGTGGTGTAATAATTTATCCACCTAATTTGTTTTTGAGAAAGAAACCAAAAAATAGGAACAGTGGAACTAAACACCCTAAACAATACACACTGTTTACGTTTGACGGGCCCTATTACACTCTACAAAGAACCAAGGGAAATTTTTAAACTAAAAAAATTAAAACAGAAAACACACAGCTGTTAACAATCTGCAGATTTTAAAATTAAAAATACTTTAAATATTTTCAAAAAGTACATCCTTTTGCATATTTCGAAATTTAAATGCATAAATGCAAATAATGAATTGCCGAATGTCAAATAGACGAAGTAGAAACATAAAGAAAATGTATGACGAATAATCATCAACAGTAAGTTAGCAGCAAATTAATTCATATTAAGTAAGAAAGCAGCAAATTAATTCATATAAAATTCGTTAGATTATTTAATTCATTCTAAACTTTATCACGTTTTAAACGCAAGTGTAATAGAGCAGTAATGACGCTGTTACGACTAGCTTTTAGTCTCATTTTCTTCGGTAAGTTTAGTTTCAATCAGTTCATATTATTTTTTTGTTTCGCATTAAGCTGAATAACTCGGACTCAGAGTTTTCAAGGTCAGAATTTCATCGTATAAAATTTAAAAAAACTGCTATGCAACTATGCAATTTGATGTATTGTTTGTTTTTAACCTTTTTGAAGAACCCATTGTTTCGCGAATATATTCGGAGTATATTCGAAGTATATTCGGATAGGCGTCTCCTCCAAATCATGCGTTTGGTCACATTCCAGCTGACTTATGGATTTGCATGTTACAATGAATTCCTATGCAGCAAAAACGTGGTCGTGAATTTTTACGGATTAGAAAACATGCACATAAATTTGCGATTATTGTGCGATTAAACCTTTGAGTATATAGTATATAGCTAAAAAAATGTAAATGAAAAAAATTTTAATTCGTGGAAAACACAAATTTCCAACAACAAAAAAAGCATTTTTGCATTAAAAAAAGCCTGGTATTTTTTTATATTGGACTAAATTGCTTTCTCTGTAATAAAAAATCATTCTTGCTTCTGTTTCACAGGCTTTAAGCAAAATCAATAAGAAAAGATCTTTTTCTAATTTGTAATTTTTTTAAACAGAAGTAGCCCGTGTCAGCCATACGGCTGACAAATAATTTTTCCCGCATTTTTTTTATATTCATTTACTTTTTTTTTCTAAATTCAACCCTTTTATGCCGTTCCCGTGACTGTAAGCTTTAGAGTGATACCTCAGTTACCCACTCTAATTTAAGTTGGGGAGAAGGGTCTTTCCCTCTTTTGGTGAAAATATGTTGTCCCAGCATAAAGATGTCCGTGTTAATTTTTTACTTATTTCAACCATCTTATGATGCTCCCTGAACTATAAGGTTTCCCATAATATCTCATTTATCCTAATTTTTCTGTGGTTGGGGAGGAAGGTTCTTCCATCTTTGGTAAAAATATGTTGTCCAATATAGAGATGTCCATGTTACTTTTTTTAAATTTTAACCCATTTATGTCCCATGATTTTAACCAAATACCTCAATCCACGGAAACCCCTCCCAAAACAAAACAAAAAAAAAAAAAACACAAACCTCCTCCCCCACATGATGTTCATGTTAATCTTACCAAAAACATTTTGGTTTTACATTGGATAATTACTCTTATCAATAAGTTCGAGCCAATTCAAAGACAAAAAATTTTCATATTCCAAAATCCATAGGTTCCCCTTTTTGTGAAAATGTTTTGTCCAGGCTAAAGATGTCCATGCAAATTTTTTTCCAAATTTCAACCTCTTTATGACATTCTGCCGACCGTAAGCTTTGCAATGATATCTCATTTAGGCCAATCCCTTTTGTGGTTGGTGAGCAAGGTAATTTCCTTCTTTAATGAAAAAAAAACGTTGTCCAGTATAAAGATGTCCATGTTCATTTTTCCGAAAATCATGATATTCTGGCTTTACATTGCCTAATTACTCTTTTTAATAAGTTTGAGCCAATTTTGAGTCAAAAAATTTTCTAAGTTTCAAAATCCATAGGGTCCCCCCTTTGGTAAAAACGCGTTGTCCAGTATAAAGATGTTCATGTAAGTTGTTTCAAAATTTCAACCCCCTTACGATATTCCCTGGGGTATAAGCTTTTCAACGATACCTGATTCACCTTAATCCGTTGGGTGGTTAGGGAGGAGTTAGGAAACACACAGACAGACAGACACACACACACACAGACAGACAGACAGACACACACACAGACATTACGTCTATTTATATATAGATTTTTTTGAAAAAAAAGTATCATAACGTAATAAAACAAAACAGACTTTGACAGAAAACTATCATTTTATATATTTCTTAAAGAAAAACACTTTGTTACGTTTTGAAAAAGCAGTTAAAAAATAATAATTGTCCAAAACGCTTATTTTCCCAATGCATAAAATTATTCACAATAAATTTTACACCGAAATACTTTTTTGACTTTACCCTAGCTTTTTTATGTTTTGATCTTTTGACGCAAAATCCATACCGTGAGCGCAATTGCTTTAATCGTTATTTTTCTGTCAGCTAATGATTGTACACGAGGCATTGTAACTGAGAAGTCTGGCACGGCGCCTGTATCTCAATACTGCTCCCGTTGGGGACTTCAGATTTATTTTCCAGATAAAGCTTTCAATTTTAAACTCCACACTGAATCTGTTTTTAAATACTTCTCTGGGGGACAGAAGACACCGCGCAGCGCAAACTCACCGCCCCACCATACCTTTTGTGCAACTAACAAAATCTAACACACAAAAAAGTTCGGCAAACGTGGCAGAAAAGCTGAGATTGTCGAACAAGGAAATTTTACCAATTTTTGGGGAAAAAGCGTTACGATGTGATTTTAATCGTTTGGTTGGATAGTCCGGCGCTAAGTTTATACAGTGCCAAACTTGAACAATTGGGCTGGAAAGGACAGGGCGAGAGGGAGAATCAGGAGGCAGTGAGATTTCAATTAAATTTCCCAAATCCCTGCGCGCCGTTCCGAAGCGGTTCATGCCCCGTTAACGTTCATCTTCGCACAAAAACATCTTTTTTTTTTCAAAGTTTAATTAAACATGTCCTCAACACAAAAAAAGATTAGGGCTGTCAATAATACATTAAAAAAACTAGTTTTAATATTTCCTTATTTTTATTATATTTGCGTTTTTTGTACTTTATGTTGGTGTTGGTGGCTTAGCTTAAAGCGTGTTTAAATTCAGAGTGACTAAAGGCAAACCAAACGTAGCTGCAACAGTGTGTTAACGTGTTCATTAAACAACTATTTTCTTTTTCTTGTGTCACAAAATAAGAATTATTTATAAACTACCATTTGAAGTTGATTTTTTACTTCAAATTTTTCATTTTCTGAATTCTGATTGGCTGATATGAGTGACGTCAAATTTTCGTGATTTGAGTAGTAGTGGTTACTTAATGGGGGGCATTTTTCAGTCAAACGAACAACCGTTGCAGCCACGTTGGATTTACCTTTAGTGCTAACGCGTTCGCACCGCAGCGACAAGAGGCAATTTAACGGTGTAAACTCGCACAGAACGCTTTGTCACTTGTCACTCGGCTGTGAACCAGCAAGTAGAGAATGACTAAACACCAGGAAAGCGGTATTTATGTTTTTAACATATTTAAAAAAGAGGGTGCTCTGAAATCAATTAAATACAGTGCATCAAGTAGGGATCATCATAACATTCTATGAATTTCAGACAAGCCTTTGTCCTTTGAAACCTTTTTTATTTGATATTCGTTTTTTTATAAAACATGATAAAAAAATGGAGCAGTGTCATAAATAAAACGCTACTGTGCAAATGCCAGTTGATAGAATGAAGTATTTAAAACAAATAATTCAGCCAGGTGAATAAAAATTATTCATATTGTATCCATTTTTTATTAACAACTACCTTTCCCCCTTTTTTCTCCCCTTCTTTTTTTACTCTTTTCATTTTCTGACTTTGTTAGTTTTTCTCCGTCGTTGTGCGACGCTCTTCTTTCAGTCTAACGAGAATAAGAAATTTTTGTGATTCATATGATTCATATTTTAGATATAAAACATTAAAAATCTCATTTTAAAAAACCTCTCATATAACAATCAATCCAAAACCAAAAACATACTATACAAAAAATAATCAAAATAACTAAAAACAATAAAAATCTAAATTGAACCTATAAACTAAATTATTGATTTTTATTTAGATATATTTAAACAACAAAACCAACCAAATTTCCACCAACAATTAGAACCCAATACTTTTCAAAATTGAATACTCAAGAACATATAAAAAATTTTCTTTCATTAAAATTCCCTATAAACAACCCAGTCAAACCAATTATTCATTTATTTTTTAATATTTATTCATATTTAATAAAAATATTTTTTCTTCCAAAATAATAATTTATAAAAAAGAATATAATTAAACCAAAAAAATAAACAAAGAATTTATATAATAAATAATATTAACAAAAAAAAAAACACACAAACCAACTAAAACAAAAAAAATTCACAAACAATAATAAATAACATATAAATAAATAAATTACATTACAAAAAATATCCAAATATCACACAAAAAAAATTACCAAAATTTATTTACTATGAACAGTAAAAAACAGTAATTCGAGCATCAACATTGTTTCTTAATTTTAAATAAAAAAACCCTAATTTTTTTTTTAAATAAATCACATCGCAACTTATTCTTGCTCTTTGCGTTATTTTTATAAATGTTGCAGATGAAAAATTAAATAAAATTTGTTTAAAAAAAATAATAGAAAAGCCTATGTACCATAATATCTTTCTTCTTTAATCTTATCAACCTTGCAAAACTTATAAATCTATTCCCATAATTAATAGAAAAAATTTTAAATATGCTTGATTTCCAATTTAAGATAGCTCTGCCGATATCTGTAACCAATAAGAATATTCAAGATATCACGCTTTTCCGTATTTTCGTCTTTTTGAATTAAATGGGAAACAACATATAGTTTCTTCGCCAGCTCATCCTCCTATATAATGCGGAGATAAACCGAGGCTTTTGTGATGGCAATAAAAAATTCTCATTTTAACTAAACATTTATGGGAAAACAATTATTATACGGTCTAAAGAAAGGCTTCGATGATAAAAAGAACCCTAATACCGTGTACCCGTTATAATTCAAGCATTTAATAGTGAAAACTGATATTCACAGTATTCTGGATTTTAAACTCGAAATGATGGGTCTCGGTTTCAATTTTAAAAATTTTAACCGCTGTATAACATTAGTGAAATTGTACAAAGCTTTTAAAAATTAGTACAGCAAATATAATATAATATAGTCTAGTTAATAAAAACCAACAAATTGCTGTACATGTGCAAAAAATATTACGTTCAAAGAAACTTGTGACGCAACTAAATAACTATTGGTTACACACACAACCACTGGCAACTTTTTAAAAAAGATTTCGCCCGCGCGTTTATTCTGTATTTCTTCTTGGCGGAGAGCGGTTACGCCTTCAATTTCAGCCTGGAGGACTTTAACTTTAAATATACAGCTCAACCACATTTTAGAGTAATAAACAGTCATCAGAGCACCAATGACAGAAATTTTCATAATTATTTTGCTGTTAACCCATGTTCAGCTATGTCATTTAGATATAACCTTCTACCTGGTGATAAGAAAAAGATTTTGGGCGCGATTTGGCAAACGTTGGTGCTGGAATTGTTACCACTTTTCACTTTAACCTGTTTGTTATTTTTGATTGCGTTGTTTTTGTTTTGTAGATTATAAAATCAAATTGTTGCCAAAAATTCCATAATTTCGCTATTTTAGATGGTAATAGCTCGTTTAATTCTTGACCAACACCCAAAATTGTAATAATTTTTTAATAGTTCCTAAATGTTACGCGTATTTTTAGTTTTTGTTTTTCTTTCACAACAATGCAATTTAAAAAAACATTTTGAACTGAAAAATTTCGTAAATACCGTAACTTTTTGTTTTGAAACAGCTTTTGGGATTAAGCGCATCTTTCAACTGCCTCAATTCATAGGAACGGTATACGCTTCTCATTGAGCAAACAATACGTCTGTCAAATCTTACTGGTTTGTATTCACTATTTAAACGGCTCCTTTCTGAAACCGAAAGGAATTCCTCATATATTTCAGCACAAAAACAGTCCACTTGTGTAAATTGTATACAAATAAATTAAACTACTTTGAAAAAATCCAAAGGGCACGAGTGTTTTTGGGCATTGTTTAAAGTTTTATGACCATTTTAAATTTTATTAATTACACTTTTTGTATTAAATTTAAAAAAATAGAAATAAAAAAACTATCAAAACTATAGACAAAGAAAATCTAGCTGACCTGGATAATTTCAGTATTGAATCGACTATTTAACAATAAAACCATTCAAATTTTTTATCGAAAGCGGTTTAATATTAAAGATCAAGCAAAACCAATATTTTAATAATTATTTATAAAATTACTTAATTTGGAACTTAAATGCAAGTTTTCTATAGGCTAAAGTTAGTTAATTTTGTATATTTTTTAAAAAGGTGGAATTAAAAAAATTATGCATACTTGTTTGTTTAAAAAAAAGTCGTAACCGCACAATTTTAATTGGTCCGCTCATGTCTGCATTCTGATTTTCGCGGTCAGGCAGATATAATTGAACCATAGCAACTAACCATACTGTAAAATATTTTGGAAAACCCTTCAGCAACATATTGTTTAGAAAGTTAAAGAAAATGTGATACTTTTTATATGTAACTGAGCACTCAATGCTTATTATACTTCAAACACTTTTTAAGCGTTCAATTGAAAAACTGAATTTAAATTTTGTGAGATTTGTCTGATTATATTTTTTTACAAACCATTTTTGTATTAGATGCTTCAATGCTTCACAGATTAAAATTTAAAAGTTCGCCATTTTGGTAGTTGAATTTCGATAGATTATAAAACTTTAAAAATTTCTTTTATGCCAGTCTTTTTAAATAGCAATAGATTTATAGATACTAAGCGAAATACCCTATAGTCCTTGTCCCAGTTGATATAATGCTCAATAATTTCCCGTTGCCTACACTAAAAATCGGTCGTAAAAAGTTTGAAAATTTTAATTTTGTGGAGCAATAAAATTAGTCGTGAAGCTCTCAGCAGAATATATAAACGTCAAATTGTTCCGATAAACTTCATGTAACAGTTTTATAGTCTTCACTACAATATGAACAAAAAAGTGATAACTGAAACCAAGAACAAGTAGAAATAGAACAATATTAAAGAAATTAAAAAAATCTTTTGGAATTTTTTCAAAATATATGATATGTACCACCTGCACATGAATAAGTAAAATTTTCAAACGTTATTTTCAGATTTTCTACCTTAATAAAAAATAGCCGAAAGATATTTTTAAACTTTTTATGACCACATAAAATTTTAGCAAATTAAACAATAATTTTGGATAAATAAACCGAATATATTGAATTATTTTGGAATATTTTATTATTCTACAGTCAATGTGGCTAAAATCTTGTACCAACAATGGTAGAAAAAATATTATGATATTTTCATTGCTGAAAAAAAAAACACGCGAAAATAAATAAAATGATCGATTAGTATAACTGTAGTGCTATTTAAGTTATTGTTATGCGTCTAATTATATTATTTTTTTAAAGAATTATGAGAACATTTTCACCGATGTATTCTATTTTGTGATAAAAAGAAGGAATAGCTTTTGTGTAACACAATTTGATTCTCAGTATGACCTGATGATATATTAATTTGGTATTAAATAAAAATAAAACCGAAATACAATTAAATCCTGCACTTTTATTTAACTTTTTTCTAAAGAGATGTATTGTTGCTTTTAAAATAAAACAATTATGTGGAAAAAATATATTTGCTTTGATATTTGGAAAAAATATATTTGAAAAAATATATAAAAAAACTTTGCACACCCCGAGGCCAGATAACAAAAAGGTTAAAGTTTAAACTTAGTTCAATTTTCAGATTTATTAAATAAATAAAACCATTTCAAAACATATTTTCAAGCGTTTTAATGGTTTTTTCATGGTATATGGTGTGATTTTAAAATTATTTTGTAATTTCCGGCTCAAACCAAAGGTCTTTGGAATCGTAAATTAGGCACCTTAAATCGGTGAAAAATTTTAGAAAGTTTTATACCTAAAAACGGGACATGGAGCACAAAAAAAAAGCTTTGGGGACAGATTTTAGCTTCTGCTTAGGTTTCAGTATAGGTTTTATCGATTTCAAACTTTCGGTTTCAAATTCTCGATTTTAGATTTTATTTTTCTTCAGCTCCAACGAGTCTAAACCAAATTTTAAATTCAAAGAAACAAATTCTACACAGTTAACTTTGTTATTAGTAAAATTTTGATTATAATTCCAAATATAGGAAAAACTTTAAAAAAATCTAAAAGCATAAAAAAACAGATAAAAATATTTTTAATGGCTGTATTTATTTAATGGTTTTCGCAATTAAACCAAATTTCAAACTTGAGTTTTTTGGTATCTTAAAGTTTGTTTCAACAATGTCTTTTTAATGTTTATACACTAAAATTACCGTATTTATAAGGTGGTACGTCAAAAAAAAACCAGCTGTGTTTGAACCGATCAGAATTCTAACCGTATTGAATTATTAAAGTTTGGTATAAAAACTATCTTTTTTTTCATTTTGACCTGATATGTAAGTTAATTATTCAATAAAACCAATAAGAAATACGCTTTCTGTTTAGTATGCTGCACGTTTATTTCTTTTATTTATACATTTTTAAAATCATATAAATAGCTTATCAATAAAAATATAATTACACATGCAAGCAAATTTTTAATTTAAAATTTTATTATGGTGTATTTAATAAAATAAATTTATTCAGTAAGGAGATGCGTTTACACTGTGTTAAATGCTTCTATATTCAATGGAACAATGAATAGTAAAAAGGCACTTAACTCTTTTGCTAAATGAATATTATTAGTTTTCTGTGTTTTTCATTGTATGTTTCTTTGGACAGGGAACTCGTAAAAATTTGGAAAAACTCAATCGATAAAAAAATCAAGCCGTTTCAAAACAAACCAATAAATTTTATGGTTATTTTATGGCAGTTCATTTTTACATAATCATTAAGAGTTTTTTTTAGAAAAATATCCATAAATAAAAAGTTAAAAATCTTTTAACATGTAACACTAAATTTTTCTTATTTTTTTGAAATTTCGAAACGAAATATATTTTATCCAAGAAATTTTTAAATTATATATTAAAATAAAACTTCTACATTGCAATTAACTCATATTAACAAGACAAAAAGTTTTGTTTTATTAAATAATATAATTTAATTCTTTATCCTATTTGATTAATTATTATAGATTAGACATAAAAAAGTAGATCGCGTCTTGAGTTTTAGTGTAGAGTGCATTTTTTTTATAAAAAACCATTAAAATATTAAAACCATTAAAACATCGGTTTTCGGTCCCATTTCCTTTGCACTATAGTGTAAAGGAAATGAGACCGAGAACTAAACACAAAGTTTAACATTAAGCAGCGCTTGCGCGATTTTTTTCAGAACTTGTGACGCGCTTTTTTGCCTAAATATACAGAAAAGGTTAAATTACAAATGAATGGCGTAGCAGAGCAACAAGAAGACAAGTCCCGGCGCGACATCAAGCGGCAATCATTATTAGATCATTTGCGTCTTAATTCAATTTTTTATTCTTCTTTTTAATATCATTACTCTTAAAAGTAACAATAATTCTTTTTAAACTAGCAAAGATTAAGTATTCACTCAAGTGCAATAACTTTTTACGTACCCTTTAAGTACAAACTTTAAAATTAACCAACCGAGATTCTTTTTTGGTAATTTTCAAATAAAAATAAAAGTTATTTTAAAGCGTGGGCGTTATTTGAGCAAAGATTTGAAAGGTTTTATGACCAGAAAAATCATTAAAGGCGAAAACAAAAATATCAAGTAGTTATCGGTACCTTCAAAATATTGAAAAGGGATAGAAAAGTGTGCTTGTTGGATACAATTTTTTTATACGGTTAAGTTTTATGGTATTGTACTGTACTATAACCCTTTTTCAAGTTAACGACCCGAGTTAACTTTCGCCCGTGCTAATTTAAAATGAAAATAAATCTACTACTTGAAAGTAGAATAAATATACGCTTACAGCTTCCTTGAAATTCAAGTTAAGCTGTGCTTTAAATAAATAAAAAATAATGTGCTATGTCCCTTTCCCCGTGTGGGATATTAAATTAGCTTTAGTAGTGGTGAGATGCAACACATGTGGTATCAGCCATAATAGCTCCTGGGATTAACACTATACTTTAGCTACTACGAGAAACGAACGACATAATAGGATTTCTGGCACAAAACGCATTGTACGCTAACGCTATCATTCTGGTAATATGCAGTTATTTAATTATTGTAAAAATTTTAAGGAAACTTTAAAAATTTAGCGTGTCATAACATAATTGTTAGCATCTACGTAACCCATGGAGCTCAATTAATATGATTTAATATTACACATTGAAAAACTATTCACTTTTTATTAAAGAACTATCTCCTCCATAAAATAACACAATGAATTTTTAGGTATAAACAACACCCTGAAAATAGGTTAAAAACATGTAAAAGTATCGAGTCTCAAGGAAAACCCTAATGTATACGTAAAATTTATACTGATGCAATGTTTTTTACATATTCCCGTTAAAAATCAGTAAGTTAGTTATAGTATATATTTAGTTTTTTTAATTATATGTGAGAGGAAGTAATTTTTCAGAATGTTAAGCACTTAAATTTTATTTTTTCTAAAATGTTTTAGAAAAGCAGCTTAGTAACCATATATGCAATATGACTATTTATAATGGTAAAAATTGCTTAGTGATTTAAAATTCAATTCTTGCTAAAATGTTCATTTATGTATACTAATTAACAGCCATATTTTAACTAAAAGTTTACTTTAAAATTTTTATACCTTGCAAAATATATATTTTGTATACCTTTTTTAGGTAAATTTCAAATATGTGAATACATAAAGTAATCTCAAACCAATGTTAATCAACAAATAAAAGCACCTGAAATTCACCCTCTTTTATTAGATACTTATAATTAAGCACATGCGGCTAATGGAATTTTGCACATGAAATATGTTCTTGCCTTCTACTCTCAGCATTTTTGTCTAGTAATTAAGTTGACAGGCACAGGTAGAATAAGCTTGAAAAATCACAGCGTGATTTATCTGCATGAAATGAGTTCAAAAAACACTCATTATTAATTCTCTAAAGGGCCGCTCAATGAATGAATCACTGTGTACATTAAGCAAACATTTCAAGGATTTTTTTAACACAACGAGTATTATACATCAAATGTATAATATTTTAAAACTGATTTTTTAACTATGTGCAAATTATACCTAGCTAACCTCGATGACTTGCATTATTAAATCAAATATTTTATAACAAATTAATAAAGATTTTTAAGAAAAAACCATTTAATATCCAAAATTACAAAATAAGTGCTCTTTTCGTTGTTGCGGGCGCTTAAAACAATATGTAATAAAATTTACGGTATTGCCATTAATTCTTGCATAAACACTTTGGTTCTGAGGACCGAAAAATTTCGGGTAAAATTAGTGATTTGTGGTTATATTTTTTACTGAGTAAAAATCAACGTGCCAGGTAGTGATAATGTTATTATTGTGTGTGGTCATGATGTTTATGGTATTATTTATTATCGTATTAAGTGTGGATTGGTGCGATGTGATAAGAAAAGAGAATACATATGAAGATTGCATTTTTAACTTGCATTACCTTCTACAAAACACCTGACAAAGTTTTGGTTTATATTTACTCCCTTGCTTTTTCCCTAATAATACTTAGGTTCCGCTGTGAACGGTAGTTCAATCAGTGAGCTGTAAGCGACATACAACTCTGGCGTCAGCCTGCCACATTTCACATTCCAACTAACGTATATTGAATTATAATAAATTAGAATACGTACCTTAGTGTGGTCATATTGACTTAGTATTATTTAATAACTATCGTATTGAATGTGGATTGGTGTATTCTGATAAACGAAAAGAATACATACGAAAAAACAGTTAAGATGAAGATTGTATTATTAACTAACATAACTCTCTTCAAAACAACTACAACAGGTTACAGCCAGCCATATTCCACATTGAAACTAACGTATATCCAGTATAATAAAATAAGGTATGTACCCAAGCGTGTTCATGTTGACAATGGTGTTATTAATGTAGATGTGGATATTGCGTTAAATGTGGATTGGTAAGATATGATAAAGGCTGATAATACAAATGCTTGAGTGGTCAAGATAAATATTGTATTATTAACAAACGTATATTGAATTATAATAGAATAGAGTACATATCCTAGGGTGGTCATGGTGACGATGGTATTATTACCTATCATAATGATGGTAAATTTGGATATGCTCTATTATTACTTAAATGCTGCTGTCAGAGTTAAATCGGCCCGCTCTAAGCGACGAATAGCTTGGGGGCAGCCTGCCACAATTCGCATTCCAACTAATAAAACATTAAATTACAATAAAACGGAGTACATACCCAAGAGTGGTCATGGTGACGATGGTGTACCAGGCAGCGGCGGGAATGCTGACGAAGGTCGTGTTGGGCACCTTCTTCTCCGCGTAGTACATAATGGTGGCGAAGATGACGATGGCCATGACGAGGCTGAAGACGAGGAAGCCGAGCTCGGAGGCGCAGCTCTTGAGCGTGTAGCCGAGGATCCTTAGTCCGGACGAATGGCGACTGAATTTGAATATGCGGAAGACGCGGAAGACTCGTAATGTCACGAAAGCCCCGCTCACGTCCTTGTTGTCCTGGAGGCCTAGTCCTATGTAATAGGGCATGATGGCTACCACGTCGATGATGCTCATGATGCTGCGCATGAACTTGCAGCGGTCCGGTGCCGCGTACAAGCGCATCAAGTACTCAACCGTGAATATGATGACGCAGGAAGTGTCCACCACAAAAAATTGCTTGTCAAACTCCTCGCCGAGCGTCAGCTGCTCCAGTTTGCTCGGCTCCCTACTGGACGGGACCCGCTGGTAGGGGATAGTCTCGCATATGTTGCACAAGACAGATATGGCAATGAAGAAGCCCGTCACGTAGTAGAAGACTAGGGCTGGGGTGCTGGTGTGCGGGTTCTCGAAGGCGTTCCACATCCGCTCCCGGAACGTCTTGGCCACGACTTTGTTCTCCGTGGAGTCCACCTTCTCCTCCATGAGGCGCTCCTGGTTCTCCCGCTTTTTGTCCTTGTACTCCTCGTAGCAACAGTCGCTGATGAGATCCGGCATGATGCCGAAGAAGGACAGCTCCTCGTCGTAGGCCAGCAGACACTCGTGCCGGGGAAAGTGGAGCTTCCCAGTCCTGTAGAAAGTGAGAATGTGTCGGAAGATATCGGGATCCCGGTCGAAGAAATACTCTTTGGCCTCAAAAAAAAAAAAACGGAAACATATTTAAGCATTTGGTAATAACATAATTAATTGTTACAAATATTAGGGATTTATGATTACCGTGGAACGCAAAAAAATATATGTTCACTATAATAAATACATAAAATATGGCCTTTGTAAACTTCAGTCAATCTCGTGAATTTCAGAAGTTATATTCTTAGAACAGAACTTTCACGCGTAGTAAAAGCCCAAGTTTTACTGCACGCGGTTGCGGCGGAAAATTATTTTAGTGAGGAGCAAATAGATTGACAAAGCAAAATTAACCTTTACGGAATAATTTGGATAATTATTTTCACAAGCATCTCTAGTTTAAAGCCATTTATAATAAAAAATTGTGAACACACTTTTACTATATACAAAAAATCTGCCTATCAATACAAAGTTAGTGTGATGTTTGTTTTTTTTTTTGCAAAAATCTATTGCGTTTTTTCCTCCAATCGTAAAACGTAATTTTTATAGGATTTATCAGTTAAATTAGCGGTTTGTTTTAGATAGCCGATATTATGTAAAAAAACAACAACATCAACGACGTTAAAACACACGCAGACACATGAGCGCACACAAAAACAAACACGCGCGTGCACAAGTGCCATACACACCAAGACACGCACAACAGACATTATCACTTATAAATTTTAAATTTAACCTATTTAACCTAACCAATATCATATATGCTTGTATCATAAAAATTAAGGTTTTTTCGGACATCAAATGTTTGCCTATTTTTGGTATAAAACCCGCTTTTATTTAAAACCAACCAATAGCTATAGCTATGTTCGAGTCCGGGCTGTGCTCCAAACTGATCCACAGTTTTTAAAAAATAAAAAAAATAAAATGGTATTATCAAGAAAATTAATTATTTATTAATTTTCATGTATTTTTGGTATTATGTTTAGTATAGCCAATTTAAAAAAAAATTGGTGCGCATTTTCATTATCACAGAAGCAATTTGTTTTACTGCAAATAATTATGTAATTTGGTAATTTCCACTTTGCGTCAGTGTTTGGAATCTTAAGCAGCAAAAAAATGCAACAGTCAATATTTTGACACCTCGGTCATAAAAACTGACAACTTATCAAATGACATCCATCAGCTGATTTTAAGTATTTATTTATACAGATTTAAAATTAGGTTATTAAAAGTAAAAATTGTCCTAACAAAAACTCTAATAATTTAACATTTTCATTTTATGTTTGAATTTTATCCTTATGTTGATTTGATTGGCAGGAAATATACATTAAAAAGTTTGTTATTAAGTAACCTGGGACAGTCCATCATACGAAAAGTAATTATTTTAATCGCAGCAACAAGCAGCATTGTCAAAAAAATAGCTTTTTGAACTATTGGAGAGGAAATTTACACAATGTGCTAACACGTCTTTGGTGGACTACCTCCTGATTTGGTCTTTATTCGTTTTGGTTAAAATTAACGATTCTAAAAAAATATTTACAATCGTATACATTCTTTGGAGTTAAAAATTTGTGAAATCGTTTACTGTCGTGTTAGGGTAACTGACTTAAATTCGGCCAGCCTTAATTTCGGCCACCAGCTTTAACTTTTGCCATGCGCAAAGTTATGAAATGAACTGCGTATTGTTAGATAGATGACATGCACTATCTGACATGATATCAGTTACCCTATATTTATATAATATTTTAGCTTTGGCTGATGATGACAAAAGTCGAAACGTTTAATCATGAGTTTAATAAAGGCTTTATACCTCTCGTGTTCGTTTGCATTTTATATATTTTTGTTTTAAAAAAATATTGCCTGATGTTCATTGCTAGTATCTACTTTAATCGACAAACATTAAATTAATATATTTCAAATAAAAAAACACTGAAATTTCAATCAAAAAAAAACGACCCACCTCATCGTCGTAGAAGAACTCCTTCTCGTTCGAGCCCAGTAGGGTTTCCGGGAATTTCTCCAGGGTGTTTCGCCAGGTCTCGAACCGACGTCCACTGACGTTGATGCTGAGTTTCTCGTCCGAGACATGGTCCACCGCCAAGTCCTTGGCCTGGATGGCTATCGGGGCTTTGGGCATTGGCTGCCGCGAGATCGGGACCCAACCGATGGCCGCAGCACGGGCGAATGGCAACCACGCCGCCACCGACGCCATGGCGCACTCTCTCTAGATGATCACGCTAGTGCACTCTAGAGCTTTCTAGAATTGCGCCTAGAGCGCCCTCTCTCGCTCTCTAGATCTTCCAGCTAGTGCCCTATAGAGCTCTCTAGAATTGCGTTTTTAAATATGTTCAGATGTTTCTTGTCTTCTCTAGATCCCTCTCTAGAATGTTCCTTTCCTGACTTTCGGTAGTCCCTAGTCGGGACTCTGGATGTCGGTTTCTTTTCGCTAGTGAATTCTCGACCAGTCTCTCGTTTCCATTAGTTACTGTTCTTGGTAGTGGGTTTTTACTAGCGGAATATTTCCAGAAGATTTCTGAGATAAAATTAACACCGGGCACATGCTCTAAAAATTCAAATAATTTAGAAGTAGCGTACTTACAAATTTTTAGCAACGTGTAAAAATAGCGTAGCGTGGAATTAACGTTAAGCGTAATAGACACAATCTTAAATTGAGACATAATGGACCGTAATTTAATAATAATAACGATTGATAATGCAATAACGTATGTACTTAAAACACTGACAATCATAAAAACGAATTTAAACGGATTTGTTTGGCAGCACGAAAACTGCTGGCATTTTACCGAAAACATTGTGATTCCAAAAAACTGCTGGCACAAAAGAGTCCCAGGATGAAAAGTCCAGAAAAAAATTGCAGTACTAAATACTTATTTTGGCGGCTTTATGTATTAAATTAAATTCTTACAAAAAGTTTTTTTTTCTAACTAACCCAAGAAATTTACTTATGAAAAGTTATGCAAAAAATAGTTTAAAACAATGGTCCAAATTAACAAAAATACTTAAAATTGTTTTGTATACTGTTGTTAAATCTCTAGTTTCTAAAAAAATTGGATAAAAATGGTTATTTTATGGAGAACTTTGATTTGGCGGAGGAACAGCCGACCCAAAATTTTGTAATGCTAGGTAAAAGTTAAAGTTCATTATCTTGAGAATCGAACTTTTTCACTTAAACTAACGTTGTTGGACTTTTATACCGCAGTAATTAAGCATACGAAATCATTTATACAGTGTTAAAAACAAAATAATTTAAAAATATTTTACAGATTGTAGCATAATGTTTTTATAAATTTATCAAGTTGAGTGGAATTAGACTAAAACTGAAAAAATGTGCACGTCCACTTCAAAATAATACGCGGCAACAATTTCACAAGCGCGAAAAAATCTTTTTTTAATTTAAAATTAGAGTTATATGTAGTTTTTTCAAAGCGAAAATTTTTATGAAAAAAAAAATGATCTGCAAACATTTACAGAAACAAAGTTTTTAACTTAGGGTTCCATATTAGAGTCTCTGCGCCGTCAAAAGGACAATTTTTATACCAGTATACTTCATTAATGGGAATAGAGTTAAGTCATTTTTGCGGTATCTGCATTGCCTACTTATTTTTTATATTCAAATTATATTGCAACAGATTTAGAGGTCTATTGCGTAAAAAATAGTTTGAACCTTATAATGTACTGCTGTGAAATCGTTAAAATATACCAAATACATTTGATTCCAAAACTAAATTTATAAGTTTTTAAAATCATTATGGAAGTTGTTTTATAGATAATCTATAATTTATGTCATAAATTTTAAAATCATTATGGAAAGTGTTTTATAAATAATCTATAATTCATGTCATAATCTTATGATAAGCTTTTGATAAAGAATGCACACAAATTTCTTATAAACAGACGACCCAACACCGACTTGGTTTTAGCCACTGCTTATTAATGTATTTAATATGAAGAAATATATTTAATATAGAGGAAATACAGCTGGATTATCATAGTCCGACAGATACGGCTTAATTTAAATTACCTTATTACTTATTCAAACTTAGATTAATTTAATTAATCTAAGTAAGATTATGCATTTTATTGCGTATTCTATATTTTAAAGGTCATAGTCTTATTTTTTAAAAATTGAAAACCTTCTTTTTTAACTTTCTACTATGTATATTCAAGAAATTAAATTCTCAAATAAGGATACTAACCAGTCATAAACGTCCTTACTAAGTTATTTTTGAGGCGACTAAATTGTCATTATTTCTGTTTCAGAAGTCAGAATTCTTAAATTTTATTATGTAATTTGGCTGACATCACAAGCTGGCGAAATAAAAAAATAATTTCAACAAACGAACATAGAGTTTTTTATAGGAATATAACACGTGTACACTCGTAAAGCTGTTTTTTTTTAGTTTATAGCATATACAGCCGTTTAAACTTTTCTTGATTTTTTTTAAAGTAGTAAAATCGAAATTGAATATAAAATTTTTTGTACACATAAGCATTTGTTTTAAGTTTGTAGAGATAATATTTTAAACTTAACCGTGTAAAAGCTGACGAGAAATTGAAAGGGACTCTTTCACTCATTAATTCTCATACCTCCCTCAGCCGAAAGTTCTACACGTTGAGAAATGTTAGGAAGACAAGCAGTCAGGAACGCTGGTTGGCGCGGAAAAAAACGGAAGGAAAAAATTGAAATATTAGCATTTAGCGCAGTTTGAAAGTTTTGTACAGCTGAACCCAAACTAAAATATTATAATGAACGCTTTTTCATTGCTCCAAATTTTCTCAAAACTTCCTGTTTGGAAACGACAAAATATTTTTCTACGTAAAAATATACTAAAGGCTGGTTCATACTTATGTAAAACGTCTTTTGGACAAAGTCCAAAGGACGTTTTTACATACGTTTATACGCTGCATTTGTCCTTTGGACTTTGTCCAAAGGATGTTTTTACATAAGTATGAACCAGCCTTTAAACTATGTAATAATTCGTCACAGTAGCTGTTAAAGACAAAACTTTACGTTTTTATGATTTGATGAAAAACTAAAGAACTTAAAATATTAAGATATTATTATGGGTGCAACGGGGGGCCAACGGGGCTAATTTTTTTTGCAATCTGTGTCTTTTT
This sequence comes from Microlaimidae sp. YZB2_3, assembly GCA_030248175.1. Taxonomy (NCBI): domain Eukaryota; kingdom Metazoa; phylum Nematoda; class Chromadorea; order Desmodorida; family Microlaimidae; species Microlaimidae sp. YZB2_3. The sequence goes on from JASAMX010028131.1 coordinate 60,021, forward strand.
TTGAAGTCATTTTTTTCGATTTTTTTTTCATAAAGGAATTTCTTATAACAATTTCAAAGTTTAAGCAAAAACGTTTCACTGCACAATAGCATCATACCATGGTAAAAACTCTCGTATTTAATCGGAAGTTGTTTAATGTTGAAAATTTCTTATGACGCTAAAAAATCACTTTCAGCCAATATGCGTTGGAAAAAAATGATCTCCAATAAGGAAAGATAAGTTTAATTAAGGGATTTATGATTTTTATTTAATTTATTATGAGCGCAGCATTTAATTTTTATAATGTTTAAAATTTTTCTTCTAAAAATTTTTTTAAAGTCTTTTTTTTACTGACATGACACGTATGCGAAATCTTCGCGAGATTCACAATACCATTGAGTTTTTTCGTAATTATTTATTGACCGTTTTTCTTTAAGGGTGGTCACATCTGTGTAATTTGTTTTAAGTTTCATGTTTATAAAAAATTAAATTGCAATACGATTCTATCTTCGTTGTAATTCTTTATAGATCTTTTTTTTGAGGGTGCTAAAATCTATGTTATAAGTTTTGAGTTTTATGTTTTTAAAAATAAATAAAACTAAAAAAATTACTTCATTAAATAAACTAAGAGTCAATAATTATGGTTGAATTACATTTGGATGACCCCCTAAAAATGTGTGAGAAACATGAAAGGACCAATTAAAATTGCGCGATTATGACGTTTGAAAAAACGAACTGGAACGCTTTCTTTAAATCCTCTCTTTTGGCTGCACAGATAAAAAATTAAGTGAGCTTAGAAGTTAAAAGAGAACATTTTTTTAAACTAATAAGTTTGATAAATATTTATTAAAATAAACTATATTTTCTTTAATAACCATTTGACTCCAATTTTTAAGTTGTGTTGTGGTAAAATATTAATTCAACTCATCAAATTCGGCCAGATATAAATTTCCTATAAATAAATAACTTGATTAATTAATTAATATTTATTAAATTTAAAAAATATCGCAAAGAAACTGCGTAAAGGGGAGAAAAATTTTTAACACTATAAAAACTTCGTGCCAGTGGGAATTTTTGAAGAGAGATTCGATTAAGCGGAGAAAAAAGAGTGATATCCTGCCGAATTCTTTATTGCCGAGGATCCGGCTGAAAATACGGTTGTTAAACAAACAAATTAACGGTTTGAGCAGCATAATATAGCCGCATAAGAACTCAAAAAATGCAAAAATGGAGCGTCTCCGAGCCTCGCTGAATTGTCCGCATTAAAAAACGTTATGCATTCGTAAAGAAAAATTCCCGTTTGATTTTTAAATAAAAATTTTGTTTACGGAAATGTCACGAACTAAATTTTAGATAATTTATTAAGAATAAAAAAGCCCTACCTAAGAAAAAACTGAATAGATTGTAATCGGAGCAGACCTATAGACTGCTCGAGACCCCCTGCGATGAGTTTTCGTATAAGCAGGCTTCTCGTCTAATTCCCCAGACGCCAGGGCTCAGTTAGGGTCAAAACGCTAATATCTATATTTTAATCTTATTCTCTTATAAAAAAAACCCGGCCACAAAACAACCTAAACAAGGACTGAATGCTGTGCTAGAATGAAAATATCGATTTAAAAACCACTACCGAATCGTGCAAACGAAACAAAAACTAAATAATTGTTGCGAAATTCAAAACGCTCACTAAGGGCTCCGTAATATTTGTTCCGTAGATCTAAGGTCAAAATGTTCCGGAAAAAAATAGAATTCGTAATGGGCAATATTAGAAATACATAAAGCGCTCCTAACTACATAGATCTTTATTAGAAAAAAAAAACTTGTTGCCTTGGTATCTTAAAATAATGTGTCCCCCTACGTAAAAGTATTAATAACATAATGTTTTTTGAATTTAACATAATATCTAATTCTGATTAGGTTAAATTACCGCTTGTTCCCAACATTAACACATTGATATAATAATTTCTTAACATTTATTTCATTCTATAAAAGCACTGTGAGTCGTTGTGATAATAAGTCACTGACATTGATTCAAACTTTGAATTTAAAAAAATAATAGTTAAAAAAATTTAAAATGACAAGACTTGAGCAATTATTACATATTGAGTTCAATACTTCTGCTTATTATCATTAAATTTTTTATTCTATTTAACATTAGTCTAAATCAATAATTAAAGAGGCTCACAATTTTGCTGAATTCTGTTTCTAGAATTCAGCAAATTTGTGGGCCCTAGAATTCTAGTTCAATGTGGACAGTTATAATTATTTAGATTTTTTTAAATAATTATATTTTTATTAAAACATAATTTCAAAAAACTTTTTTTAATCAAATATACATTCCCCGATTATTTGTTGTAGATATATTTTCACAATTACCACAAAAATTATAAGTCAGATATAGAATATTTTAACAAAATCCATCCTATAAATAGATTTTCTTTTGCTCTTTTTTTAAATTCCAAATTTATGACACATATATATAAAAAAAGAAAAGTGTTTGGCTCCAGTAATTGTTAAACTTTGCTAGCTTTTTTTCACAAAAAAACCCACAAAATATTATTGCATTTTGAGGCCGCCGAAAAGTTTAACTGCGTGCAAAGAGGTTTGTTTTCGCTGCTGGAGTAGTGGGGATAAAAAAAATATGAAAATGTTGCTATTCATAAGTAACCCATGCCAGACTGCGCGAATTCCATTATATTTATCAAAAAAAAACACAAAGAAAAAAATTACAGATACTTAGACTCTGATGTCACCATTAGGTCATGTGCGGAAATCAATTACAAAAATATGTTATGTTTGCTGATTGCAATAGACATTGGAATGGAAGTCTTTAATTGTCCAGGAAAATGGAAAGTTACTCAACAAAACATAACCTACCATTCTCAACGCAAATGAACTTACTCTTGGACAAAGTGAATATAGAATAATCAAAATCACGAAACCAGACAGTGTGAACATAAATTTTTAATCAGCTTCAGTCATTCTCTCTTATAAAGTTTTTGTTCAATTTATGGCTAGCGTGGTGAATTCTAATACGGCATCTATTCTAAATAATTATATATCCACCTAATGCCGGACATATTTCAAAAAAATAATCTAAAAACTTCTGGAACAAATCTTCTGCACAGAAGCAGGGTTCGAAAGCGCATTTATTGTAGGAAATTTATTTATTTATTTATTCATTTATAGGAAACTATTTATTGTAATGAATAACTACTGTAAAAACCCACAAAATTAAAGTGAGGCCCTAGTGAGCAGAACATGAATAAAAGACCACACAAAAGCAGACAGGTGGATTTTTGATTAAAAACGATCAGAAGCGGGGTAAAAAAGTTACAGTTGGGCCCTAGCAATTAATGCAGTGAGAATATGAATAAAAAATGTCACACAGAAACGTAAAGGTGTATTTCATTAAAAACGAGCAGAATCAGGGTTCCAAAGTTTAAATAGCTACTGAAAAAAAAACAAAATTTCAGTTAGCCCTAATATAGTGAGAATAAGAATAAAAAAATCCCACACAGAAGCGGAAAGTTAGGTTTCATTAAAAACGAAGAGAGGGGTTTCAAAACGCAGGAAGTCACTATATTGTAATAGTCACAGGAGATAAAAACGCAGAATTAGAGTTGATGAACAAAAAAATTTATACACAGTTAATAAAAGGTCGATTTCATTAAAAAAAGCAAAACAAGGGTTCCAAAGCGCAGGTATTTATTGTATTGTTATAATCACTAGAAAAAAACCCCAGAAAATCACCGTTAGTTAGGCCCTAATAAAGTGGAAAGATAAATAAAAAAATGCACACAAAACCGGAAAGGTAGATTTCATTTAATAACGAGCAGAAGCGGGATTTCAAAGCATAGACAGTCATTGTAATTGTATTGTAATAGTCACTGGAAAAAACACAGAATTACAGTTAATGAATAAAAAAAACAGATAATGAAATGTGGATTTCATTTAAAAAAACCGGGGTTCCAAAGCGCATAGGGAGGGGAGTACAAAGGTATCCGCTGCGTCAAAAGAGCACAAGTGGAACTGGCAACTTTTGCGGAGTGAGAAAAGCGTTTTGGTCGGGTCTTTTCGGCTTTACACTCCTCGCCACCCGGGACCGCAGCCGATAGCTTCTCCTCAGCTATCATCCTCCCGACCCCTTCGCACCGACTAAAGCGGTGGGCCCACCCCCCGGGCCTCCCCCCTCCACCGCACATCCTACCCCTTTACCCCCAAATTCAATTAAAAATCTTTTTTTTCGAAAACTTTTCTTTCTAGGCAGGGATTCGAAAACAAATTAAGCTATAGTTGCTGTTAATGTTAATGTTGGATCTCAAGTTAATGTTGGATTCGTTGGCCTTTTTTTCGACCCCTCCGCACCGACTGAACCGCAGTGGGCCCACCCCAGGCTCCCCTCCCCCGCCCACCACACATCTTTACCCCCAAAAATCAACTTTAAAAAAATAAATTTTCAAAAACTTTCCTCGCTGGGCGGGCATTCGAAGACAAGTTAAGTTATAGTAGCCGCAGAATCGTCTTAAGTTAATTTGGGATTGGTTGGCTTTTTCCCGGTGAAATTCACCGGCTAATTTGATGCGATATAATTGATGAAAATGTAAATTTAATTCGAAATAAAGTTATTAGCTGGATTAAAAAGGTGTGGGATAAAAAGCTGGGAAAGCCTGTTAGCAGAAGCAAAGGTCGAGGCTGTTACACAACCGTCGGGGACAACGGAGCGCTTCTTTAATTCCAGCACTCTCACGTGTGTGTGCCTAGTAGTCAGCGGAGGGAGCAGAAGAAACTGGCGGCGTGAAATGCGGTAATTCATACCGCCTTTCTTCCAGCCGCGGCCCGTCGGTCCTAAGCCGCGAATTCTATTTCACATTATTGCGACAGAATAAGTCAAAACCGCTGAAAAATACACGGGAATGCGACTGTTTTTTTATAAAGACACTGTATATACAATACTCCGAAGTCGCGTGTATTTTATAACAATTGTGACTCGTTTTACAGTATCGACGCTTTTGAAACCAAAAGGATTCAAAGACGGTGTAAAATTGTCGCACCTATGGGATTCTTATCGAGGAAAGCGGTGGGATAGTTTTGGAAAATAGAATCACAGCCGCACTCATAAAGCGCGATTAACCAAGGATTAACCAAAGATTAAGTGTGGACGTCTTTTTTTCATGGACAAGGAGAGAATCGGATTAAAAAGCTGATAAAAACTGACTTTAAACGCGGTTTTTGGACTTTTTGTCATGTTTTATGACTTGAAAAGTATATATACTGTTTTAACTAAAGTATTTTTATATAAATAATTGTCAAATTTTAAGAATATTTGAAAAAAAGTTAAATACATGATATTGTTAATTTTTAATTTCAAGGCTAACGGTAATTCCCATGGACCGTGGACCAACATGGACCATGCCTATGAGGGGTGAAAGACTCACTTTAACAATACAATACAATATAAAGTTGTTAGTTTTAACTTTTAAACAGCTTAGGCTTAGGCTTAGAATTATTCTAAGCCTAAGCCTAAGCCTAAACCTGAGGTGCACTAACAACTTTATATTGTTGTGTATTGTTGAAGTGAGTCTTTCACCCCTCATGGGCATGGTACATGTTGGTCCATGGTCCATGGGAATTACCATTAGCCAATTTCAAAATAAAAAAAAATTAAAAAAGAACAATTTTATTTCTATTTTGCATAGGTTCACATTATTAATTTAAACTGATAAAAATTTATTTCCTATGTATGTTTGATTATGTCCTTTTTCTAAAACTAAAAAAATAGAAATAATAATTGCTGATTGAATTGCTGACTATATTATAAAGTAAATCCAATAAATCATTTGGCATAAGTTGTTAAAAAAGGTTTCTAAAAGAAGAAACCTTAGGCTTAGTTCACACCGGCATGACAAGGGACAAGTGGCACGTTCACACCGTAGCGACAAATGACGACTTAAGCTTGGTTCATACTTCGTCAAAAGTGTCTAAAGGACAGCTTTGGACATACCAAATTTGTCCATTAAAAAAACCAAAGTCGTTCTTTAGACAACCCAAAGTTGTCCTTTGGACAATCCAAAACTGTCTTTTGGACAATTCAAAGGTTCTTTTGCACAACCAATACAAAGTTAAAATATTTCAATTTTGCGTTTTAGACACGTTGCACTGTTCTTTGGACTGTCTAAAAGACACTTTTGAGTTATCCAAAGGAAAATTTTGCGTTGTCCAAAATACTTTCTTGGACACTATACAGTGTACCCTATCCGTGTGTGGTGCGAAAAAATGTGGACATCCACAAAAAAAAAAAAACCGGAAGTGTGAATCATAAAATCCAATTCTGGCCGGACGTGCGGCTTTTGGCCGGGCTGTATGGCCGGACGTGCGGCTTCTCCGTGCGAAAAAATGAACACAAACATGGTTGTCAATTGTGACTCTGCTATGCAGCAATCTTTAGAGGTATTAACCACAAACACAACCATTTTCAAAACGGATTTCAAAGCTTAGATTCTTTAAAGTTTAGCTTTTGATTACGAAAATTTTACGCCACAAGACCTGGTGGATCTTTTGGTGATAGTTGTTTATGACCAAATCAAAGATTATAGTTATAAACCCAGTGAACTTTAACATCAAGAAATTGTTTAAAAAAATGCTTCAGCTACCATTCTTTGAAATGAGGTTAAAAAGCCCTCATCTTAAAACTGATCTTACCTATTAGACATCGCATAATTATTTATAGGGTATTATCACTTTGTTATTGTAGATTTTCGCAAGGAATGAGCTCATCCTTTCCTAACTGATTAGGAAACTCATCCTTTCCTAACTGATTAGGAAAGTACGGTTTATCAATATTGATACGACTAGACTAAACGCAATACAATCAAGTGATTTTAAAATGTCTTTTATATGCTCACGTGCATTTTAACACTATATAACTATGTATTCTAAAATACATTGTTTGAAAAACCGTTTTTTATTTTCCTTGGACAAGTCCCAAAATCAATTTGTCCGCAGCAATCTGTGCCGATCTACACGAAAAATGGATATTTTGCCTATGCCTGTTATGTATTTGAAGCAAAACACAGCTATAAGCACTAACGCTAAATAGCTTGGTTATTTTAAAACAAATTTTTTTAACTTCAAGAAAAAGTGTATTGCATTGTATGATAATTTTCGGAAATAACAAAGTGTGGTATAAAATATTTAGAAAATCCAAAAAAGTATTTACCTCTTCACTATCGAAGTTTTCTTCAACTTTTTTCTATTAAAAAGTAACTTTCTAACCATAATTTACGATAAGATTATCCCCAAGCGAGCTTGATTTATGTAAATTGAATTTGTTAAAGTTGCGAAAACTCGTGTAACAATAAAAAGTTCGTTAGGACCCAATATCTGCGTGATATATTCGACGTATTTAGAGACAAAAAACATTTTGTATTGGCGACACAAACAATTAATTAAAAACTTTTTATTTTTGGATTCTTTGGTATCTCAATAAATCAATAACATTGAAAATATATGTCACTAAATTAGATTATATATAAAAAATTCTAATATTACTCAGCATAGTATTTCCTCCAACAATCACAATGTGTTTATTTTATTTTAGTTATATACTTTTTGCTGCTTATGATTTTATGGTTTCTTGTCTATTAATTTAGCTACCAATACCCAATGTTAGTCCCGAGAGCAAATCACCACCTGTTACGTACTAACACGTTAACAATAAAAAAGGTAACCAATCTCCCAAAACAGTTACATAGGTGTTCCAAACCAACTTGGACTAAAATTAAACAAATGCTTTGAACTGTATCCAGCCGGTGAAACACACATGCATGTTTCTATAACGTCATCGGACAGAATATTACGCCGTCCCGCAAAATTCATTAATCTATTGTTTACAGCAAAACGGTACCGCGAAGTGGGGGAAAGAAAACGAACGCCAGACGATTTCGACCGTACTTTAACTACCAACAAATTCTAAGTGTCAAACCAACAAAATACAGTTTCGCGAATGACTTGTATACCTAATGCAACACGGTGGGATTATTGGATTTTTGGTATGTTGGCAAATTCTAACCCAAGGGCAGAACATGTAGGATTACTTAGCTGCACAAGGCATAAAAAAAGTAAAAATATAAGCCTGCAAAAAAGTTTATGTATTTTGTATAAAGCAGGATACAGGCCGATGTTACTCAGGACTAACACCGCAACCAAATACTACATATCACAATTGACAAATAATCAATATTATCACACTGTAGCGTGCATTAGTCCGTACTCGACCCAGGGACCTTCAGTAAGCAAGTTGTAGGTTCTGCCACTGGACCACAACCTCGACAATTTTTTGTTGAACCCTTTCTAATTTTTACCGCGTCTCACGCAGTTGTAATAAAACCCGTTTAGTGTTTCAGTGTTTGCAAAGAAAAAGAAGCCAAAACCATAAAACCAAAACCACCATTGTACAGATACAAGGCCTAAAATTTTAGCGCCGGTGACGCTGCTTTTCAACTGCCTTTATTTTTATTGTAAAAATCAGAAGGAGTTAATGTCAAATGTCCTAAATAAAATTTTTTAATAAAATACAGTTTATTGGTAAAGGTTTTTATTAAAAAGAATGTGGCGTAATATGCGCACCAAAATTTATTCACCCACCGTTAACATATGTTTTCTTTAAAAAGCTATCGTAAAATGCAAACATAAAAAGTTTTTTAAATTAGCTAAAATACCAAGCTGTGTGTTCGCACATAGCGCGCATGTGACTAATTGCGCATGCATCTAATCATTAATGGTTAGCAGGTTGGTAAATCTTTTGCACAGACGGTCCACTCTACGTTGCGTTCGCGTGGTAAAACCTTATCAAAACGTAAGGGTCGTTTTTAAATAAAAGTTGTAAAGGCTTAAGCCTTAAAAGAGTCGCTAACGTAAGTGAATTTTTATTCATTTAGTTGAGCGGTGAGGGTCTTATTCTCTTCATGGGGCGTTCGATTGACCTATTGTAGACGCGCATAACACCGGCCTTGGCGCTACGAGAAGAAAGATGCTTATAATGACAATAAAGTTAAAACCAGGATAAAAATCTACACAAAACAAATTATTATCGTTTTAATTTTAAGTAGCATCAGCATGGTCTATTCTGGTTGAATTATACCTGGCTGACGCTGAAAATTGGAATGCATCCATGAAGGGACCAAATTAAAATTTTGCGGTAATGACGTTTTTTTTTAAAAACCAAATAAAAACGTAGAATTTTTTTCTCCACCTTTTCACAAAATATACAAAAATTAACCAACTTAAGCTCTAAAAAAATTTGCATTTAGATTCCAAATTAAGTAATTTGATAAATAATTATTTAAATACAGTTTTTAATCTTTGGTTATTAATCCGCTTTAGTGAAAAAATTCGAATGTTTTTGTTGTTAAATAGTCGATTCAATACTTTAAATATCGCGGTCAGCTAGATTTTATTTGCCTATAGTCGCTAAATAACGCACACAAAAACTTACTTAAATAGAATTTTAAAGAAAACTGAAACAAGGTTTCGAAATAAAGCCCTATATTAAAAGAAACAGTATGAAGCTAAACGAAGTCTAAAAACTAAACGTCAAAAAAGTCTAAAACAAGGGTTGCATTCTGACGCGCGGTTGAAAGTTATCCTGGGATAACTTTTTTACATGCTTAAGGATGCGAGAGAAAAATCAATTTTACTCAGGTTAAAACCGGAGTAAATTTTTTCTATTGTTTTAATGATAAGAATTTATCCAACTCCAGAGGTGGGTAAATATTTTCTCCCGTTAATTTAATAAAAAATAAAATACGCGCATTGACTAAATTTTATATTTTGCGCGAGGTGATTTTCTGGCCGGAAAAAAAATTTAAAAAAAACCATTGCAGTCATTTTCACTCCCATATGCGGCAGTTTTATCAAAAATATATAATATACCGAAAAATGTGCAACTCCTATATAAAAAAAGTACAGAAAAGGTGGCCTTTATAATGAGCCTCTCCATTTAAATGACACTCTCCACTATAATGGCATAGTAGCCATTTTAATTCGGCGAGTTAAAATGGAGAGGAAGCTATTATAATAGCCATTTATTGACTTAATTTCACTTCATATATACTCACAAGTCTAATACTGTCCGGGCCGCACGAGTTTCCCCGTGTCGGTTTAATACTGTCCAACTTGCAGAAACTCGTGCGGCCCGGACAGTATTAGACTTGTGATTATATATGAAGTGAAATTAAGTCAATAAATGGCTATTATAATAGCTTCCTCTCCATTTTAACTCGCCGAATTAAAATGGCTACTATGCCATTATAGTGGAGAGTGTCATTTAAATGGAGAGGCTCATTATAAAGGCCACCTTTCTGTACTTTTTTTATATAGGAGTTGCACATTTTTCGGTATATTATATATTTTTGGTTTTATTAATTTACAATATATATTAATTTTTTATTTTTATTGGAATGGATTTATCGGGGTAAATATAAGTGTTTCTTCAGAATGCGACCCCAGGTTTGTTTTTTTAAACCATTAAATTGAAGCTAAATATTACAAAGAATTACCAAAATAAAATACTTCTAATTTTTTTATTAAAAATCGCTTTTTCAAAATACATTTTATCATTTTATTCTTATTAAAGTTCAACTATTCTATATAAGGCTCTAATTTGTATTCAAAATTATATTGTATTCATTTTTGGTTCTTTAAACGTTGTAGTCTGAATATTGCAAATCAGTGCTAAAAGCTGTAAGGTAAACATTATTCTTCATAATTTCTGTTCAGTTAGAATATGTCAATTCATTGATGCCACATGGGTGGTTGTTTAAAATTAAAAATATATAATACTATATATTAATAGTGTTATATATTTTTGATAAAATCATGTTTATTCAATGTTTTTATTTTGCCTTAAATTTTAAGGAGGTCAAATTTGAACCGGGGAAACAGTTCTGCCTGAAATTAGACAGAAGGTTTATTTTTTCCCATACTTAGAAATATATCGGCTTACTCGGTATCTTAGACCCGGTAGGCGCCAATACTAAAAAAAACCTAACGGGTTGATTTTGAAAATAAATTTAAATACACTGCAACCTATTCACTTAACACAAGGGGGGGCGAAGCGCGGACCTTTTGATGTTGTGTAAATATTAGAAAAATAAATACTGTCAAAGACACAAATTGGCGGCAAAACCTCTCCAAAGTCATTTGCATTTTATTTTTAATGCGTGTAATTTGAAGCCTCACCCATTAGGGTAGAATATCGACATGTGTTAAATTATTGCGCTAAATGCTTCTGTGATTTTTTCGTATGCTGCTGTTATTTTAATTCACTTGAGCATGTACAGATAAAAACAATAAATAAAAACATTGCAGAGCAAAGTTTACTCCCACATGGGGAATAAAAAAAGGCAGAGCAAAGTTTACTCCCACATGGGGAATAAAAAAAGATGAAGCAAAAAATAAATACAAACAGATTTTTTAATTATTCAGTTTTAGAAATTTTTAGGTTTTTAGTTTTCCAACAGTATTATGTGCAGTACAGTTATTCGTATATATTCATATTTAATTAGTTTTGAGTACTAAAAATATATCAAGTGACATAAAGTTGTCAGAAAAATATATTACTCCAAAAATTAATTTCTTGCGGTAAACGCGGTTTAAGAGTATAATTTGTATGTCTTGACGAAAATTAAATTTTTAATTTGGTAACTTAAAGCTGTCAAACAAATTTTATAGGTCTTGCACAATGCAATCAGACAAAAATAATCCTGTGGACAAAATCATGAAAAATTAAAAAAAGCCTAAATTAATTATCTAATAGAAATTTTAATGCTAAAAACTTTGGTTTCGGGTATAAATATCTGGGTTCTGTGGTGTATATTTTTGATTTTTGAACGGCAATATTTCGGTAAATTTTTCATAATTGAAAAAGTTAATATATTTTTTGGAAAGATGACAACAAAGGAGATTGCTTAAAATCGGTTTTATTAGTAAAAATGTTAATCACAAACCCAGTCATTTAAAAGGCAGCACATTTAAGGTCAAAGGGTCGGGCCACGGGTTCACCTACATAATATGTAAATATGGACAAACTAGCCGAGAAAAACGTTCTAGAATAGAGCAGGAAAAAGGGACGATTTCTCCTCAAGTGTATGTTTAGACCAAACAGATGTGGACTAGTTTGATATTGATTTTGTTTGCAGTGAACTAATTAACTAGTCTAAACTAACTAACTAACTAACACTAAAGTTTTCCAATAGTCTTCTGCAATGGTAATTAAAAAAATTATACTCACAAAAATCTTTGACAAGCGCGAAATCGTCACATTTTAAATTAAAAAGTTATATTTGTTATGTAGTAACAAGAACTACAAGAATTTTATATAATTTAAATTTTTTTGGTGAAAACTTAATGCGCTTTAACAAAAATTAACTATAGATACCGAAGGCTTTAAATATTTAATAAGCTTTTAAATAACAATAGCTTTAAACCCATGGCAAGACAACTTCAATGAAAAATCCCAAATAACCTGCATGACAAAAACCTCCTTTTTTTTGCTCATAATTTACAACTTTATTAATCTGTAGCAATTTATGAGGCAAAAAAGCGCGTTAGAAACGTGGAAAAGGAACGAGCTACTGCTGCTCACGAACACCTTGTGTTCGGCACCTTCAGCCATCCCTTAGACACTGAGCAGCTAACGCCATATACACTCCGCATCTAAGCCGCGATAATGATCGCAAGATGTTAAGTATATTGGCCTCAAAACACAATAGTTTTGACCAATTGCTTCTTAGCCGGTAATATAATATATTCGTTTTCTATATAATATATACGTAATACAAACAAAAGAAAAAATTTTTGGTCAAAAAAACGTCAAGCGACCAAAGTCACAAAGAAATAATTTGCATAGGTTTTGGTTAAAAAGTGCCTTCGCAACTGTCAAAGCACCTTAATTTTTTGTTAGAAACCACGCCAAAACTTCTGAACGTACTATTACTGAAATAAACTTCATACGGAACAAACAACCAATCAGCTGCGTGCCTACTATGCTTATGCAAATTAATTCTTACGTGACTTTGCTCGAGTGCAGACTGAAAATGGCTTAATTTTTTAAAATTTAGTTTTCAGCTCATTATTAACTTGCACCTGCTCTTATATAGTTTATTTAAAAAATGGATTTTTACATACAAGCTTGCTAATGTAAAAATTTGGAATAATCAATCTCTGGATAGGATCATGCGTAAAAACGAAGCATATTAAAAACATACGATATGAAGCATATATATCTTTAAGATACTCTGCATTGACTAGGCTTCAATTATTTTAATGGATTATTAGTTTAAAATATAGCGTTACAGCTTTATTTAAAATTTTGTTGTAGGGTCACGTGAAAATGAAATACAATATTAGCTACTTCAATTCTGCTTTTGATTGTGCTACACTATATCAATTAAAAACATATAATATACCAAAAAAATGCGCAACTCTTGTATAAAAGTGGCACAGGCCCTAAAATTAATCGTACATATAAAAAAATCTTACTATAAAAATTAATCGTACAATAGACAAAATAACAGAATAATACTAATATAATAATAAAGTAATACCAGAATAGGCCCCTTTATAGCTTTTTGTGATGCCATTAGAATTGCATTTTTATCAGTTTACCAGAATAAAAAGGGATTTATTAATTCGCATAATTCAGGCTAAAATTGAGTTATACCAGTTATGACATTTGCGCGAACTAAATTGAGAGTACGCTATTATCATAGGAGTGCCATTTAATGAACTATTCTACAATTATATGCCATTATAACCATCGATCACTGTTAAACTTTAAATTGGTTGAAAAGTTTAAAATTGATTTATTTATAAGCTAAAATTTTCTAAGCCTTTGAATCATTTTCAAGCAAATAATTTTTTGTGGTGATTTGATTAACCGCGATTGCTTTGCATGTATTTGTTTTTGTTTTGTTTTTATGGGACATTACTATTAATTTTGAGATTTTAATTATCGTAATATTGATGTTTTTGCTATGATAAACTTACAACTTACTAATTAAAAGCATACCCCGGTCCCGGCCGAGAAGGGCCGAAACCTACCCCAAAAACGGTAAAAAACAGCGACTAAGCTAATCCTAAGCAAACCTAAGCTAAGCCTAAGCAAAATCTAAGCTAAGTCTTTGCAAAACTTTAGTCTGAGCAAAACTTAAACCTAAAACCTAAGCCTAAGCGAAACCTAAGCAAAAGCTAAGCTAAGTCTAAGCCTAAGCAAAACCTCTAAGCCTAAGCAATATCTAAGCTAAGCCTAAGCCTAAGCAAAACCTAAGCCTAAGCAAAATTTAAGCCTAAGCAAAACCGAAGCTAAGCCTAAGCCTAATCAAAATTTAAGCTAAACCTAAGCCTAAGCACAACCTAAGCTAAGCAAAACCTAACCTAACCTCTTCCCTGTCATTTTTGGGGTAGGTTTTAGCCTTCGGCGACCTGACACCGGCAAATCCAAATTTCCCTACCCCGGTCCCGCATCAGCCAAAATCCTGCCCCGTTCGATCCCTAAATATGACGCTTTAGAATAACTTCCAGCCCATGAGCGCTTGAGAAAAAATTATCTCCAATGAACGTGAAAATCTCTAATTTTTAGACCTTTCCAATTTCATTCTCCCGGAACAAAACATATAGCCTCAAATCTTGAATAGTTTGCCATCAGATGGTTTTTAAAATTCTAATATGTATGACAATGATTGACCAAAAAAGATATAGAAAAAACATGAGCCTGTTTGTTATTTAACAGTGTCTGGTTTAAAATATGTTTAACTATTTCTTATGGTTTTTTTTGTGGTGCAAGTGAAAACCCATCGTCTTTCCTGGATCGCCCAAAAATCAAACATTTGGCTTTTGTCCTCTGGAAACTTGGGAATAAGTATGAATCTAGCTAAATTATTAGTTTCAACAAAGA
>JASAMX010028132.1:0-12519 GCA_030248175.1 Microlaimidae sp. YZB2_3
AAAAACAAGATGAAACGAAATGAACTTAAAAGGAAATAGGTCAAGACTAAATATTTACAAATATTTTTTTAAATCGAGTTATTAAAGACTGGAACTCACGGTCAAATGAGTTGGTGTTTACAAAGTCAAACAAAGTTATTCTGTAGAAAAATCAAACGAATATTTTGCTGATATGTGTGTTTAATTTGAATTTTGTATAAATTGTGTCCGGTTTGTATTGCACTATTTGTGTTTTTAATTTTTTTTCTTTAATGATCAGATAACAGAATTAATATTATACTAAGCATAGTTTATGCATAGTTTAATTCTTTTGTTTTCATCATTTTCATTGTGTTTTTTTTTTTCTCTTTTTCTATTTTTTTTCTTTTTTTTTCATCAACAACATCAAATCTGCGACTTAATTGCCGACAATATGAATCACAATTGTAACTAATTATCAATGAACATAGCTATTTGATATGACTTTAAAGGCTCAAAAAGAGCGCTTATTTAAGTCAGTTTTAAAACTTTTCTTGAATGCATTTACAAAAGAATCGACAGTTACTTGAGATGGGAGTATATTGTTCCAAAGTGTAACAACCCTATTTGCAAAAGAAAATTATTTGCATTAATTCGGCAGTCTTCCATTGCCAATTTAAATGGATGGCCACGGGTAGGCTGCAAGTTAAACTTAAAAAAATCATTGGCTTGCAAATTGTTTAAGCAATGTATAATTTTAAACACTCATATAAATCAATTTTGTCTCTTCGATCATTTAATCTTTCTAAACCTAGGTAATTCAGTCTATGTTCATAACCAACAGGTAACAACTTGCATTTATAAAACAAACGTCTAGTGAAATTTTGTTGCACTTTTTCCAAAATGTTTATATCCTTTTGTAAATAAGGGTTCCAAACTGCACTAGCATACTCCAGAATTGGTCTAACATAGGACTTATGCTCTGAGAAAATTATTTCTGGAGTTTGAATTGAATATTCTAAAAATTAGTGATGTCACTCTCATAGCTTTTTTTGCTGTGATTTCAGTGTTTAGAGAATTTCATATCATGGGATATATAAACACCTAGGTCACGCGCCAATTTTGTAGTTGCAAGTACGTTATTACCAAGCTTATATTTACAAATTAACTCTTTGCTATGATTTCGAATATGAAGAACTTCACATTTGTGATTAGATAACTGCAGTTGCCAGTCTTGTGACCAGCTGTGTATTCTATCTAAATTTTGCTGAAGTCTCAAGGTTTGAATGTGGTAATCTTTAGATGAAGATTTTACAAACAATTTTATATCATCTGCAAAGAGTCTAATTTGTGAGAACTTAACACAATCAAAAATATCATTAATATATACCAAAAATAAAAATGGACCTAAAACAGAACCCTGAGGAACTGAACTTCTTACAGGAAATGATTTGGATACTGGGTTATTAATTACAACTTTGATTTCCCGCCCAACTAAAAATTCTTTTATTTACTAAAAATTCAACCAGAAACACCATATTTTTCTAGCTTATATAACAATTTTTGATGTGACACGGTGTCAAAGGTCTTGGCAAAATCTAAGTAAATGACATCAATTAGAAATTTATCTTTTAGTGCTAGCGTCCACTCATTAAAAGTTTCCAACAGCTGTGTTATTGTAGAACTTTTTGCCTTAAAACCATGTTGAAACCTTGACAAAATGATATGGAAAAAGACAAGCAGTTTTTCTTTGACAAGCTGTTCCATTAGTTTACAAGAAAAAGATGTAAGTGAAATTGGACGATAATTTTCTTTTAGGCTTTTTGTGCTTTTTTTAAACAGTAAGTTTAATAAAGCTATTTTCCAATCAAGTGGTAATTCTCCAAAATCAAAAGACATTATTGCCAAAGGTTCAGCAATAACTTTAGCCAAGCGTTTTAAAAAGTAAGCTGGAAAACAGTCAGGTGTTTGAGACAATTTGTTTGGGAGCTTTTTTAGGGCCTTAAATACCTTTTTCGTGGTAAATACCATGTTATCCAACTTTCCAACTTTTAAACCAGTGCAATACAGTGTTCTAAGATTTAAACATAACCTCTGCTAATGTTTAAAAATTTAACTATTGCAATTATCGTAACTAAGTAACAAATTTACCAATTTACCACTTAAAAGTGTGGTGCGGAATCAAACTTTTTACTTAGATAATTTTTTGTGAAAACATTACCCCTGCCCCCAATAGGCCACAAAATTTTTTCAACAAAATATCCTTAGTGTTTCATGAGTTATGACACCCAAACTTGGCGTTTTTTGACAATTCTGTATGTAACAGATTGCTTATTGGGTATAGTCATTTACGTTACAAATTATACACTCGAAGAAAGAAGCTCTTTTCTAATTTAATTTGATACCTTTATCGTTAATATTGGTGCAATATTTATCAAAATATTGCGTTTCCCGTACAAAAAACCCGCAACATTTTCGTTAAAAACACCAAATGACGGCAGTAATTTTGTGAAGTTTGTCCAAATTTTCTTTTCTTCATTTTGTTTTTTTAGCGAAAAATCAAGGTTTTTTGTACAAAAAACGAAATATCTTAACAAATAATGCAGCATTTTTACGATCAAGGTATTAAATTAAAGTAAAAAATAGCCGCTTTCTTTAAGTACATAATTTGTATATTAAATCGTTATACTAATTGAGCGATTTTTTAAATTGTCAAAAAACGCCATTTCTGTGGGGTCATAACTTCTGAACCACTGAAGATATTTTTTTTGAAAAAAATTTTGTGGGCTATTGGGGGCAGGGGTAAGGTTTTCACTAAAAATTATTAAAATCAAAGACAAAAAGTTTGACTCGGCATTGCACCTTTAAATATCAGAAGAACTAAGCAAATTTACCGATTTACCACCAAACTTCTCGCTAAAACCTAATGCCTATTTTTCAAAAAATACCAATTTTATTTTAAACTCTTGGCCAATTATTTCAACAAAATTATAATTTTAAAATCTCAATTAAACTACTCTTTAAAAAGTGGTCCTAAAAAATTCGTTGAAAAAAAGTCGTAAATCACATTTTGATTAAATTAACGAAATAAGTAGGTAAGAAGAGTGTTGCTACAATATTAGTTGATTGAACGAAAAAATTCGTAAAATTAACTTAGAAAAATCTCGTTGAAATTGATAATTGCTCTTTACATATTAAACATACAGTCTTGTCTTGTGCGGCGGTTTTTTTATTTTATAACTAGGTTTACCACTAGTTTTGTTATTTGTTTGACTATTTATATAAATATATTCTACGAAAATAATCAAATCCTATGTGTAACTGAAGTCAAATTCTTTCAACCTTCATTTTTTTGGTTTTATGTTTATTATTAACAAAAATAATTGTTTTAAAACAAAAAAAAAGTTCGGCCAATTTAATCCGACTTTTTTTAAAGTTTTAATATTTACCACAGGACGTTTCCTTTGAATTTGCTCTAAATATAGCAAACTTGTGAGGATAATTTGTTGGAAATATTGGAAATTTTTCGCTTGTGTTAAAACAAAATTACTTTGCAAAGAAAAAACTCCTAAGGCGCTGATAATTTCTAAGGAATCAAGATGGCAGAAATTGCTTGTGTGTGCACTGACTTTAAATCCTTAGTTTGAAGTGTGTAAAATTTTCTGCTGGGGATTTTAAGTTTTTGCAACACTTTATTTATTTTTTTTTAAGTGTGAAATCTGCACTTTCGTTTACAAAACAAATTAAGGAAGGACAGACTAAGGTAAGAAATGTTTTGTCTTTTTTTAAACAATCTTATATTTAAAAAATAACCATAAATCACTTCTTTCTTCACCCTTAAAATGGTTAAATAAAAAAAAATATGGAAAAATGTTTGGCCGAAAAAGGACTTTTCTTCTCGCCATCGCGCTGAAACTAAAATAAAAGTAAAATTTGGAAGTTAAAACTATTGTTTTGAAATTTATTATGCTTGTTAAGTATTGTAAATTCTTGCTTCATGTAAACCTATTCTATGCATCGTTTAACCGGAGGTTTATCGGAAAAATTTTATTATAAGACAGGAGTTCCACTAATTTTTTAGTAGACCTCTGATAAATAAAAAAATCGTAAAAGTTACTAATTAAGTGAGCGGATCCTTTCCCGTTAAAAAATTCGTAGAAACTTACTAATTTCTACGTTATATTAACCAATCACTTTTAAGAGAGTACTAATTTTTTTAGAAACCAACTTTTTGTTTTAATCCAATATTTTATAAATTACTTATTTAATCTTTGGTGACCTTAATAAATTTCACTCTAAGATAAAAAAACGGGGGATACACTTTAATCTCATTATTCAAAGGTATATCACCGAAAATTCAATAAGAAACAAATCTTTCACCAAAAGACTAGCGTGCATAGCCCTTCAGAAAAGTGTTGCTTCAGAAATTTAAAACTTAAATAGTAAACCTACAAAAATTCTGATTTTTTTCTTTCTAAACCTATTTTATAAAAACACAAACCGCTATATTACAGCGTTAGTCTAACTAATAATCTACAGGGTTGCTTGCCTTTTTTCTATAGCCCGACCTGATTTTGATTGGTTATCTAAAGGCTAGTTCATACTTATGACAAAACCTCCTTTGGACAAAATCCATGGGTCAATTTTACCAAAGCCAAAACGTCCTTTGGACTTTTCCCTTTGATTTTTGTCCTATGGACTTTGTCCAAATGACAAAATTTCAAGCAGCATTCATACTTCGTCCAAAGGAAAAAGTCCAAAGGACGTTTTGGTTTGTCCAATTTCATAAATTACTTAATTAATTTTTTTAACCTTAATAAAACTCCCTCCAACCTAAAAATCCGATGATCCCATTTAATCTTATTACTCAAAGGTATATCACCGAAAGCTCAATAGG
Organism: Microlaimidae sp. YZB2_3; assembly: GCA_030248175.1. Lineage (NCBI taxonomy): Eukaryota > Metazoa > Nematoda > Chromadorea > Desmodorida > Microlaimidae > Microlaimidae sp. YZB2_3. Next base: position 4,856 of record JASAMX010028132.1, read on the forward strand.
CATTAAACTTTCACCAAAGGACTAGTGATCAGAATGTATATCAGCAAAATTTTACCCTTCAGAAAAAATTTTCTCCTTTAAAATTTAAAAATTAAAGAATAAAATTACAAAAATTCAGCTTTTTTCTTTTTTTACCAAACGAGATTTCATAAAAACACACACACACACGACCACCGTTGTATCACAGCGTTAGTCCAACTCGGTTGAACGGTCTAATAATCTAAGCGGTTGCTCACTTCATTTTTATAGCTCGAGCTAATCTTGATTGGTTATCTAAGAAATCCCAAATATAAAACATTTATGGTGGTGTGATTTTTTCCGTAGTTCCTAAAACTTAAGGAAACTATATCTTTTCTGCTTGTTTGAACGATGCACTTACCAGAAAGAAACATGTAATTTCTTAGAAGTTTTTTTTGATGGCCAGTAAAAAAGTTACGCCTACAAGCTTTCAAAAATTAGCAGATGTTTATTTTTTGTTTAAAAAGTTTATTTTAGTATATTTTTAATTTTTGCCAACTAAAATATGAAAAACATTTTTAACTAATTATTGATAACTCAAATTAATTTATTAATCTTTTACACATTTTTATCTGATCCTTTAGAACGTTTGTCACGCCACTTCTTGTATATAAGGAGCCTAGCGAATTTGATTAACCCGGTAAGGACGGCGTGTCTGAATTAGGAAAAACAGTTTTACCTGCCTCCTACCTCCCTCTATTAAAAGTTTTGCTGCCTCCTACTTTTCTCCTATCTGCTTTCACCCTGCCTCCTACCTGCCTTCGAGGCAGTTTTAGCTGCCTCCTAGCTGCTTCCTATCTGCCTCCACCCTGCCTCCATGCTGTCTCCGAGGCAGTTTTACCTGCCTCCTACCTGCCCCCAGTCTTCCGGAGGCAGGTTCAAGAGCCGTCCTTACCAGGTTAAGTTTATGTAAGGCCATTAATGACGGAAGAACAGATAACATGTCAAAAGAGTTCCTAGGTAAAACTCATGAGCTGAGAGAACAGAACAAAAAAGTTTCACTGCAGTACTCTGTTAATGGTAATCCTTTTCTCTTTGACATTACTCTCAAAGCTCCAATAAAAGCATAGGAAAAAAGGCTACTTAATTTAAAAGCAATAATAAATACAAACATATTTAAAGCATTAAATGTTTAATTTTGAATGCATGTAGCCTTGCAAATTCCTTAAATAAGTTTGATGGGGTAATTAATTTATTAAATAAAAAAATACGAAAAAATATACAACTCTAAAGGCATCGTTGTATTGCTCATTAAAATACAAGCAAGATGACTGTTTGATTTTTAAAATTACATCAATATTGCACAAGTTATGACTGCTTTTGCAAACGATTTATTAATTGCATAATGTATTTTACGTATTTGTAACTTTTTTATAAAAAAATTCAATGGATTTTTTTAATTTACAAGTACGTGTTTCAAAAACGTGATCTTAACTTTTACAACATTAAAAATTTTCTTTTGAAACTTGGGGCATAAATTAACATTGTAATTTATGGGTTTTCGTATTTTTGTGGGCGGAGCTTAGTTAACAAGGAAGCGTCTATAGAAAAACCTCAATCGATAAACTAATGATAAATCGGCGTTAAATTAATTAATCTATTTTTTTAACTTATTATATAATATTAATAATTATATTAATTAAATTTAATTAATTAAATAATATTAATTTTATTTTCCTAACCAACACAATCCTTCCCTTTCTTGTATTACAAAAACATTACTATACAATCGGTATTGATTATTGAATTATCAGGGAAGAGCGCGGAGCGCTCTTTCCCTTATATTAAATGGGTTAAGTCACTGCGCGGTTAACCGTTGTTGATGGCGTCATCGAAATCAACAAAACCTTTAATAGTTTTTTAGCCAATTAAAAATCTAAACATTTTACATAACTAAAATATTACCCATATTTTTCTGATATTAAAAACCTAAAAACTTTTGCTAAACATACCTGAATTTCACCCTAAAAAGCTTAATTTGCTTAACTTTTTTTTGTTTTTTTTTTTTTTTTGGGGTCCCCCAAAAATTTTTTTCTGTGGTGAATATTTGGAGCTGATTTTTTGCACGTAGATGCTAAATTGCCCCCTCACCTGAATTTCATTCTCGAATATGCTCTATTGCCCGTAGTTAAACCTCTGTTCATGTGAAAAACAACCAGTTTTTTTCTAAGTTACGCATTAGGTACTGGGGTACTTGTGTGACACTTTTTTTCCTTACTGAATTACATATTAAGTAACTTCATTCAGTAATACACATTCTCTTGTGGTTATTTTTTTGGTTTAAATTATGATTCCTTACCTTTTTAAAAAAATTATGAATTTTCAACGGAAAGAGCGAAAAAATATCCTTACCACTAATTAGCAGCCATATGGCAACAATAAAAATATTTAAAAAAATAAAATGAAATAAATATTGGGTGACGTGTGAGCGCTGCGGGGTACAATGTTTCAATAGACGGAAATTTATCAAAATCGAAACAGAAAAAACTCTCTTTTTATATGGATTACTATGAAGCTACAATCACTTCAAAAATTTAATGCGAGAAAGACTAAAGACGAATTCTATCAGGGTGAAAACAGCAGGGTAGTAAAGTAACCACTTGTTCTTCGAGAAAATATCACGTGTAGAAAAACACCTGACGCGACTTAATAATAATTGGTTACATCACGCCTGCCAACTTTTTTTTATTATTTTTTTTCTCGCGGGTTTATTCTTCTTTTCTTTCTGGCGGCGAGCAGTCACGCCCTTAATTTCAGCCTGAAAGATTTTAACTATAGTCTGGGTAACCTCATAAAATTGTATGGAACCTGGAAAAACCATTTACAATGGTGTGGTTTTGTTGTTTAAAAATAAAAAATCAATCTAGAAAAATCAAGCACAAAACAAAAGTCCAAATAAAGCTAATTTCCAAAAAAGTAATTAAATCAGGTCTAACTAAAAAAATTTAAACAGAAGAAGAAAACACTATTTTATATGGTTCTTTCAGGTTCCATACAATTTTACGGAGTTACCCAGACTTAATTTTTGTATAGTATACTGCTTAAAATTACATTGAAGTTTTGGATATGAAAATAATTGTATTCATATCATGAGGAGACCATGACGTTTCTTTTAAAATGAGTAAATTTTTTTAATGTTTTATATCTTTAATAAATGACATTGAATTCAATGCATTAAAAGGCGGAAATTCTAGCAAAAGACGAAACAAAGTTTCGAAAAAAAAGCCTTATATTAAATGGAATAGTATAAAGCTACATAAGACTAAAAACTAAATGCCAGAAAAGACTGAAACAAGTGTCTTTAAAACCTGTAAATTAATAACAGATTTTTTGAAATTTTCAGAAAAACAAAACCGAATAAAAACAATACGTATTAAAAGCTTTAATTTGCGTTTTTTAACTATTAATAAAACTTTAATTCACATAAATTTCTCTGTAAAAGTTGGATGTAACTTTTACATGAGTTAACTGAGCTGTAAAATACCACAGTATTAGTTAAGTCACACGTCGTTCAAAACGATACAAAAAAGTATAACGCAAGCAGTCACAGTAACCATGAAAAATTTCTGTCAGAAATAGTTATCTCACTTTGCGCATTAAATTTTGTATTATTTATCACTATTTTCGTATAAAGCAAAACTACCACCATATTAACGGCTTTTTAAAATCAAATATCAAGTTTTAAGTCCGAAAAACTTTGAAAATTCAGATTTAATATAGGGCGACTTTTCTTTAATATTTCTATTTATTACATAAAACAAATTAGCTGTCAATGTATTTGTTAAATTAAAAGTCGCCTTATATTAAATCTGAATTTTTCAATGTTTTTCGGACTTAAAACTTGATATTTGATTTTAAAAAGCCGTTAATATGGCGGTACGTTTTGCTTTATACGAAAATAATGATAAGTTACAAAATTTAATGCGCAATGCGATAACTTATTTTGACAGAAATTTTTCATGGTTACTGTGACGCTTGCGTTATACTTTTTTGTATCATGATACAAAAAGCGGAAAAAACCAGTGAATATGACTGTATATACCATTAGTCCATTAGTAATAGAATTAGAATAGTCCATTAGTACCGCAGTAGGTGTACAATAATACCTAAATTACAGTGCAAACAAAAAAAGAGTTCCTGTATTCACTAATCAATTGAATGGAACAAATAAGGGTCATAGTGTTTTGTAGTATGTTACGTACGAATTTCTCTGTTCATTATTATATGACGTTGTTCGAATTTGCAACGTTACTGTCGGTTGTAGTTTATGTGCTGTTGCAAAAAATATGATTGAAATAAGTAACTTTTTAAATGCAACTTTTTAAATATTTTAATATTAATACTGGGGTACTGATGTTTGGTATACCATTTCCATTTCATCTTTCATTTTCCCCTGTTCAAAACGGAAATGGTAGCGCAATGATATTAGCCATATTCACTAAATTACAATCACATATCTGTAAAAAAACTGGGACTGCAAAAGTAAAAAAACCACGAAAACTTTTGTAGTTTATTTAAAAAAAAAAAAATCATTCGCGCACTTTTGCATAAGGAGGTCGTGTTTTCTGTTTTCACAGATGGGCTGTTTTGAGTATATGTACATATGTACATATGTACAAATATCCTGGAGTTAAAACATTTAAAAAAGTATTTTTTTAGTTTTTTGCGCAAATAGATAGTGATAAATCAAAATAATAATTGAAGTTGCATATTCTTTTTTATCTTCTTCCCTTGTGCGGCTCGTGCAATTTCGTTATACAGAAAGCGCTCTGTGGAAAGCGTCGAACAGAAACAGTCTTCAACTGGGGGATGATTTTTTTTATAGTTTCTTACCATTGGTTTGATAACTGAATGGTCATTTTAATGGTCATTTTTGTAATGTACAGCCACAGTTATGTCATCAAAGGGTCAGAAACTATAAAAAATATGCCATAGTTATGCAATCTCGAAAAATCAAAAATATAAAGAAAAATATTATACTCGTCTTCTATTGTTGTGGTTCCGATTGTTTATAGCACCGACTTTCGTTAGTTTATCGTTCATCCAGATTGTCTGAACAGTTTCTACAGAACATTTATCGGAACTGTTTTAAATTCAAGTTTGTCGGAACACCTCTGTTGAAAAGCAAGAATTAAATAAGTATAGAAGAACAATGTGACACTTTGTGTAAATTAATCTTTGGATAATTTTAGAATTGAAACTGTTGAATCCTTTTAAACTAAACTGTTAGAAAGTTTAAATTATAATGAGCATTCTAGCAAAAGCCGAAACAAAGTTTCGAAAAAAAGCCTCATATTAAATGGAATAGTGTAAAGCTACATAAGTCTAAAAAATAAATGCCAGAAAAGACTGAAACAAGTCTCTTTAAAACATGTAAATTAATAACAGATTTTTTGTGAAATTTTCAGAAAAACAAAACCCCATAAAAACAATACATGTAAATGCTTTATTTTGCGTTTTTTAACCATTAATAAAACTTAATTCACATAAATTTCCCACAAAGTGAATTAAGCTTTAACATGAGTTAACCAGCTGTAAATACCACGGTATTAGTTAAGTCACACGTCGTCAAAACGATACAAAAAAATATAACGCAAGCGTCACAGTCACGATGAAAAATTTTTGTCAAAATAAATTATCGCATTGTGCATTAAATTTTGTAATTTATCATTATTTTCGTATAAAGCAAAACATACCGCCTTTTTAAACGACTTTTTAAAACCAAACATCAAGTTCTAAGTCCGAAAAAAATTAAAAAATTAAGATTTAATATAAGGCGACTTTTTCTTTAATGTTTCTATTTATTACATAAAACAAATTAGCTGTCAATGTATTTGTTAAATTAAAAGTCGCCTTATATTAAATCTGAATTTGTTAATGTTTTTTGGACTTAGAACTTGATATTTGATTTTAAAAAGCCGTTAATATGGCGGTACGTTTTGCTTTATACAAAAATAATAATAAATTACAAAATGTAATGCGCCATGCGATAACTTATTTTGACAGAAATTTTTCATGGTTACTGTGACGCTTGCGTTATACTTTTTTTGTATCGTTTTGACGACGTGTGACTTGGTATTTACAGCTGGTTAACTCATGCTAAAGCTTAATTCACTTTGTGGGAAATTTATGTGAATTAAGTTTTATTAATGATTAAAAAACGCAAAATAAAGCTTTTACACGTATTGTTTCTATAGGGTTTTGTTTTTCTGAAAATTTCACAAAATTTGTTATTAATTTACAGGTTTTAAAGAGACTTGTTTCAGTCTTTTCTGGCATTTAGTTTTTAGACTTAATACTATTCCATTAAATATAAGGCTTTTTTTCGAAACTTTGTTTCGGCTTTTGCTGGAATTTCCGCCTTTTAATGCATTGAATTCATTGTCATTTATTAAAGATATAAAACATTAAAAAAGTTACTCATTTTAAAAGAAACGTCATGGTTTATTTTAATATCCAAAATTTCAATATAATTTTAAGCAGTATACTATACAACAATTAAGTCTGGGTAACCTCTTAAAATTGTATGGAACCGGACAGGACCATATAAAATAATGTGTTTTTCTTCTGTTTTTTTTTCAAAGCACTATGGTAGGTATATCACGCCCTTGGAGTATTTTAAATCATTTTGAGAACGGGTTAAAAATGGTTTCAATTTTTTTAGTAAGACCTGAATCAACCACTTTTTGGGGAATTAGCTTTAATTGGACTTGTGTTTTATGCTTGATTTTTCTGGATTGATGGTTTATTTTTACACAACATAACCACATCATTGTAAATGGTTTTTTCAGGTTCTATACAATTTTACAAGGTTACCCAGACCAGTTTTTCTCGCATTAAATTTTTGGAGTGATTGTAGCTTCATAGTATTCCATATAAAAAATTTTTTTCGAAACATCGTTTTCATTTTGCTAAATTTCCGTCTTTTTAAACATTGGATTCCGCAGCGCTCACACGCTACCCAAGATTAATTTCATTTTATTTTTTTAAATATTTTTATTGTTGCCATATGGCTGCTAATTAGCGGTTAGGGTATTTGTTTGCTCTTCCCGTTGAAAATTAGTAAATTTTATAAAAAGGTAAGGAATTATAATCTAAACCAAAAAAATAACCACAAGAGAATGTGTATTACTGAATGAAATTACTTAATAGGTAATTCAGTAAGGAAAAAAAGTGACACACAAGTATCCTAGTACCCAATGCGTAACTTAGAAAAAAATTGGTCATTTTTCACATGAACAGAGGTTTAACTAAGGGCAATAGAGCATATACGGGAATAAAATTCAGGTGAGGCGGCAATTTAGCATCTACATGCAAAAAATCAGCTCAAAATATTTACCACAGGAAAAAATTTTTGGGGGACCCAAAAAAAACACGACAAAAAAGTTAAGCAAATTAAGCTTATTAGTATGAAATTCATATATGTTTAGTAAAAGTTTTTAGGTTTTTAGTATCAGAAAAATTTGGGTTATATTTCAGTCATGTAAAATGTTTAGATTTTTAATTGGCTAAAGAGCTATTTAAGGTTTTGTTGATTTTAGATGACGCCATCAACAACGGTTAACAGCGCAGTGACTTAACCCAATTAATATAAGAGAAGAGCGCTCCGCGCTCTTCCCTGATTCAATGGGCATCAGCGTCATTAG
>JASAMX010028134.1:0-14067 GCA_030248175.1 Microlaimidae sp. YZB2_3
TAGGAATTCTTCGATCTTGTACAACTCGTTCGCTTCCGCATTTTTAGCCCCCAACCCTATAACAAATTTTAAAGATGACAACTCAAAAAAAGCGATAAAAACGCAATCAGCAAACAGTTTTAACTAATGTTGATTGTTTGTATTTCACAAATCAACCAACTAAAATAAAAATCTATGCTTGGTTTAAACTTTTATTTTTAATTTTGTTATTTGCTCAGTTTTTAATACATCTATGAAATTTTCAAAAATTCCCTAAAAATTTGGAATTAATTTTTAAAAAGCCGCCCAAAGCAACTGTTTTAAATTTTTTTTTTGTATATGAATGCTGCTAAGAACTGGTTGGTTTATTAAAAAATGTATTTATTTTCTCTTTAGGCTGATGTAGGTGCTTTATTTTTAAAGGTCGTCCCAGCTAAGGTACCTTTTAATTTCTACGATTCAAAAAAAATATTTTAGTTTGGCACTATATTCGTGACTTTGATCTGGGGCCGGTTGTTCAAAAGTTTAAAGAGGGCACTTATTTTAAGGGGTCCCCTTAAATTTAAGGTAAGTGGGCGGCTTAAAAAAATTTTGCTGAAAGATAAGGGACCCCCTTAAAATCGCGAGATAAGGTGGCAAAAATAAGGTAACTCCGTAGTTACCTTATGGCTTTAAGGGATCCCCTATTTCAGTGTTTTGTGTAATCGCGTAACGACCGAAGTGTTTTATCTCTTTAATATTACTGAAAAACAAAAATTACGAGATAATTCAACAAAAATAAATCTGTTGGAAGATTACTGTGGCGAATTTTTTTTTAAATTTCAAAAAGATACGTTTCTTCTTATTTGTCATTTAATCCGAGACGATCTTGTAAAAAACAAAAAAAAAACAATTCCTTCAGTTCGGAAGTTTATTTATCTATGGTTTTGTATTACTAAGCGTCTAGTTTTTTTGGAGACATAGCAAGTGTGTTTTACCGGCACGCAATGAATTTGACGGTCAACATATTTGTTCATTTGTTTTTTAAGTTTTTAGCTGGTAAAATCGATAAATTTATCAGATTTTCCGTTAAAAACAATACTCTCCAATCTATTAAAAAATTAGTGATCTTCTTACCCTTTAATATAATACTCCAGAACTTCGGCTATTTAAAACGTAGGGAGCTCGGTACGGGGTCTTTATAGGGCGCCCGGAAAAAATACATTCTGCAAAATATCTTCGAAAAAAATATCTTCTGAACGACTTTTAAATTCTCAACAAAAGAAAGCTTTTTTTCTCCTTAGCCTAAGCGAAACCTTAAATTCAAGCTAAAACGACATAAAAAAAGTTATAAAAAAGCTTTAAAACTTTTTAATAATACTGAATAATTTACTGCTGAAAGAAGATATTTTTTCCGGAAGATATTTTGCAGAAGGTATTTTTTCCGGACACCCTTTAGAGCTGTAAGTAGGGAACTTGGAGCCGCCGGAATTTTTTTAAAATTTTTTTTAGGCTTTGCTTAGGCTTAGGAATAGGTTTTAGTGATGTTTATCTTTGGCTCCAAGTTCCCTCGGCTCTATCGACCTTAAACTGGGAGCTCCGGAGGTACGCCTTTTGAAAAACCGATTTAAAGTTTATTTAAGCTCAATTTCTGTGTCAAAATATTTTATCGGCAATTTTAGAACTATTTGTATGTTTTTTTTATTTTTGAAAAAAAAAAGTTGAGTTTATTTTTGATATAATTATCTTCGGAATTTAAGATTTTTTTTTAATTTTATACAATATTGTGAGATTTCTTGGTATCATAAGAACAATTCATGCCAATTTAAACGGCATGCAGTTAGTATTTTTCTTGTTGTAATCATTTACCAAAAACAACTAGCAAGTCGGAGATGAACGGTCTACGCTTAATTTAGCTTTAGCAAAAAAGCAGACAGGACAGACAGAGTATAAAAGTATATTTTTTCAAAACTTATTACAAACGATAAAATTAGGATTAAAATGCCGATAGAACGACTTAAACAAAATATATTTAAATCTTATGTAAGTAAATTTAAAAATTTAAATTTAACGGCTTATTTAAGAAGCGGAACTTTAGAGTTCCGAAGCTTCGTCCGCTTTAACCTCCTGAGCCTGATATTAAAGGGTAGGAAAAGAACATCAATAGTAACAGACAGACAGAGAGACAGTTTAAGTATAAATTATTTATTGTGAAAAAACTGTAAAAATTCATATAATTTTAACTCGATTTTTATCGTTCAACTGTTTTTTTCAGCAAAATTTAGTATATTTAAAATAACGCAAATATAATTAGATAACTTTTGTACCAGTTGATTTCCTGTATTTTTTCAACTGGTAAGCATATGCTCTGGTGTAAACTTCGGCAAAAACAGACGAATTGGTTTTAGTAATTTTTTGTTTTATTTCACGATTTCTTTAGTTTTTTTCATAATAACACACCCGAAATTAAATAATTTAAACTGGTGATGTTCCTACCCTCCATTATTATGCTCTGTAGTTTCGGTCAATTAAATCGAGGGAGCACCGCCTTGGATAAACAATTTTAAGTATTTGGGTTGAAATATGCGTTTTAATAAGGGGTTCCTTAAATATTTAAAGGGCCCTATAGATAAGCTACCCGTTAAATTGTTTTGAGCAACAACAGATAAGGACCCCCTTATCTAATGACCGCTTAGAGGTTTGAGAGCCCCTTCGGAATAAATACCTTCTGAAACACCTTTGAGTTTTCAGCTAAAAAAAACTTTTTTTTTCCTAAGCCTAAGCGAAACCTTAAAATCAAGCTTAAAAGAGATATAAACTTTAAAAAAGCTTTCAAAGTTTTAAAAAATACCGAATAATTTACAGCTCAAAAATGATATTTTTCCCGAAAGATATTTTGCAAAAAGTATTTTTTCCGGACACTTTTCCCTTACCACGTTTCAGACGCGCTTTTTAGCCACAAAACTGCAAAAGAAAATACCGTTACAATTGCGAAAAACAAAGTTTATCTTATTTGTTTATCCCGGTAAGGACGGCTCTTAAACCTGAATCCCGAAGACTGAAGGCAGGTAGGAGGCAGGTGACCCTGCCTCCTATGTTGAAGCATATACAGGTTAGGAGGCAGGTAGGAGACAGCTAAAACTGCCTCGGAGGCAGGTAGGAGGCAGGGTGGAGGCAGGTAGGAGGCAGGTAGAAGGCAGCAAAATTTTCGATGGAGGCAGGTAGGAGGCAGGTAAAAACTGTTTTTCCAATTCAGGCACCCCGTCCTTCTCGGGGTGTCTCACGTTAAAAATGATGTAATAATAAAATATAATCCGCTTGTTTAAATTTGTATTAAAATCTGTTTATCATGGCCCCATTTTTAATCGGTGAACAAATACACAACCCCCAGCCGCATTTCAATTCTTAATCGTCAGACTCAATTATTATAACGCCTTTTTTATGATTTTATTTATTTATTTTTATATTTAATTTCTATTTTTTATCGCTTTACCCTTAAGCAATGTACTGGATCTCGCTGATGAGCCCCGACCTTTATATTGTTTATTAGGGATTAAAAAATACGTTCGAAATTAGGGGCGAAACGTATTTTTTATCTTTTTAGCTTTAAAATAATATTGTTTTAAACTCATTATTTTTGCTTTACTATATACGCTTCTTTAATTTTGTCTATTATTTAAGTTTTATTTTTAGTAGTCTTCGAGGCTTTCTTTTTCTCCCAACCTTTTTGGTTATGTTTTTTATATTGACTTACCTTCTTTTATATCATCAGGCCTGACCCCTTGCTCTTCTTTTATTAAGTTCACAGACGGTTTAATATCACAGACTTCATATATTGTATAACTGCTTTTGAAAACATATAGTTTTGCGTGTTTGCTAAAAAACCTAATTTTGTTAAACAAAAATACTGAATTCAATACAGAAAATTTATTTATATACTTTCTAAAAATTTTTTCTAATAAATTCATGAAAAAAAATTTTGTGATTGGTAGATAAAAACCGTCCTTCTTTAATGGGGCATCCTTCCTTATCGGGTTAAAGCATAAAACTAAAAATATTTGGAGTTTTTGACCAACATTTTAAAATTATTTTTCTTACACTTTTACTCTTTCTTTTGCGTTAAAAAATCGGCTTACTTTTATATTTTACTTTAGGTAAATAAAATTTAACCGTTACTTTTCCTTTTACTTCAATTAAACTGGAAATCACAAACAACTCTTACTTTACTTTACTTCATCCAAATTTTCAAAATTATTTTTATTTTTACTTATAATATTTGAAAATCAATACCTTTTAAAACACTAATCAGGAGTAAAATTAACATTGTAATTGTTTCAAACTGACAATCTGTGCGGCTATGGAATGATATTCCTACCATGATTTGTGATCAAAATAAGCACAGGTTTTTTAAAAACATGCGTGAAAATCATTTTTTAAATAGTTTTTTAGAAAATAATTTGTACTACAATGTTATATAATTTTACATAGTGTATTATATTAATACTAATGTTTTTGTAAATGTTCACTGTGTTTAGTTGTTTGACATCTGTAAATTTTTCTCAAGACTTGGTTTCGGTTTTAACCTAGGAGTGTGACGGTTTGGTTTTGGTTTTGTCAATCGCGCTTGCGGTGAGTCCGGAATCATTTTGTGGGTGTGGTTGACATGGTTTTGACTGAACTGTCTCACTTCTGGGAATGTTATTGCAGTCAGGTTGTGGGTTTCAGTTGTCAAACGCGTTTATCTTTTATTTTATTTTTATTTTTATTTTTTTTGGTTTTAATTATGTAAATGGTACATACAATTTCAAGTGCAGTTTTAACTAGCTTATGTATGTTTCCTGTTATTTTAACAAAATAAAATTCAATTCAATTCAATTCAAAAGGCGATTGTTTTATATATTTAAAGTGCGGGTAACCAATTTACCTTAATTGTTCATAAAATGGTTCCAGTTCGGACAGAGTTTTAACAGAAAAGTCAAGTACAGCATCAAATATTAAATTTGGATTTTCCAACAAATATAAAAACAAATCTTGACATGCTGATTTGTCGTCAGTTACTTCTGTTCTAAAAAACAATAAGACTTGCGGTTCATCAGTGGGTCAACGAAATAAAAAAAAAGCGAATCAATTTATTAAATTAAACACATTTATATATTTTGAAAACAATAAAAACTTAGAACCCTTGGGTTGTGGCGACAAAACTATTTAAAAAATTTTTGTATGGAAGGAAAATTGTCCCATATAATAAATAGAGTAAGAGTCAGTTATGAAAGGGGAAATGGTCCCATATAATTTAAGCCAAAACGTCCTTTGGCCAAAGTTCAAAGGACAAAAGTCGAAAATACAAACAAAGCGTCAAAACGTCCTGTGGACTTTGTCCAAAGGACAAATATTGTCCTTTGGACTGTCTAAAGGACAGTCAAAAAACGTATTTTAATGGCATTTCTACTTGGTCCAAAGGACGTTTTGGCTTTTCTAAAATTGTTCGTTCGACTTTGTCCAAAGGGCGTTTTGGCTAAACTATGAGCCAGCCTTTAAACTATTACAAGAGAATAAAATAATGTTAATAACTTTTGGGAAAGGAATGTTTAATTAATGTACTATTTTTTCTTCAATATATGTATTGCACAACACCAAAAAAAATAAAAAAAGACGATTTAGGGTCGATGGAGCCGAGGGAACTTGGAGCTAGAACTTGGAACCAAAAATAGGGAACTTGGAACCAAAAATAGGGAACTTGGAGCCATAAATAAGGAACTTGGAGCCGAAAGTAAAAATCCCTAAAACCTTTACCTAAGCTAAGCGAAGCCTAAATCTAAGCCGAATCCATTTTTTAAAGATTCTAAATTTCCACTGACTTCAAGTTCTCAAAAATTTTCAATAGCTCCAAGTTCCCTGCTTGTGGTTCTAAAGATTCCGTACCAAAAAAAGACATTATTGCACTTCTCACAACCTAATATGTAAATTACCAGCTGCATTTATGCATTGTGTTAAGGATGATTTAAAAATTATACCCGATATTAACTTGTGTTTATAAACAGCTCTTGTTTAACTCTTTATTTGTCTCGGCGAATTCCTGCAACGAAAATAACTGATGCGATCAATTAAACAAACATTACTTTATAAATTGTCAGAAACAATGCTTTTGTTCTGAAAAAATACCTTTTTTAAAATGATTTCAGCTAAAATGTACAAATAATTATCTGTAATTATACTTAAGCTTGAAACAATTAGTTTAAAATACTAAAATGCATACCTGTCACATTTGATAAATTTAACTTTCTCCAATATTCTTTTCTTAAAATTAAACTGCATCGGCTCTCTGGCTGCTACGTAAGTAACTTTGCATCCTATAACAAAAAAATTTATACTGAAACCGTAAAAATTTTTTTATTAATTCCATCAGACGTTTCGGTTTCGAACTAATGCCATCATAAGCTACTAAAAATTAATTTTATCAATGGTGGGTCACACCAATCAGATTGGTCTCGCAAAAAACGCGTCCATCTAACCTCAAGACCCATAGGATAGACGATGTCCTTGTGGTAGAGTTTTGTGGCCACAAGAAACAGAAAGATAGAAAACCGAATTTTACCGAAAATTACAAACATAATTTTTTCCTACGAATTAAATTTTATGATTATTATTAATAGTAATTCTAAGTTTTTTTGCTTACTCAAATGTTTTTTTTTCACTTTAAATGTTTTTTAAACCTCTTAAAACTCGCAATAATAAAGTTTAAGAGTCTGTCAGAAGTTAATAACAATTTGTGATACTATATTATTGTGATACATGTAGGTATGAATCTTGGGAATGTAGTATATTTAAACTTGAATCTTTTAATGTTTAATTAATTTCATCTGATGGGAAATTTACGTAAAATACAAAATTATTTGCTAGGAGTATAATTATTTGACATTTGATAACAATACTAAGAGTGGCAAAAATATTTTTGTGTTTTTTAACTAATTATATAAAAATATAATATAAAACAGTTTGATTCTTAGGAAAGTCAGTTATTTTGCTCCAACAATTTAATTCCAAAACGTTTTAAAAATTATAGAGAATCGTTTTCACTATATATTGCAGTATTGAGTGAGCGTAGCCCCTGAAGATACGGGTCTTTGGAGTCCCAAACAGGAAACATAAAGCCATCAGAATATTTTAAAAGTTGAAATTTCTAAAATGGGAGAACTTAAATAATTAATTTAAGTTCATGATTAGGTTCAAGATTAGATATATAAAGATTTTAGCGATTTTAAACATTTGGTTTAAGATTCTCAATTCCAGCTTAAAGTTCCCCCATTTTCGGCTCCAAGATGAAGTAGCAGGGGTACAGGTTCAAAAAGGTGGAAGACTAAATCCTAAATATATTGATCAACAGTTTTTTAACAGTTTTCGTCTTGCTGCTCTCAGGTAAAATAGCGCATCTTTGGAAGTAAAAATTGCGAATTTAATCGTTATAATATTTAATAGGTTAATTAGGAATGTTTCTCAAAACTCTAATTTTTGGAGCTCTGAAGCTATTTCGGAGCTTAAGAGTAATCCCTGGAGCTCCGGCCATATTGATGTGTTGCTTTTATTTTTATATTAAATAAAATATAATGCCATATAAAATTTAAAAAAAAATTTTTCAAGATAAAATTGTTTAAAAACTTAATAAAAAAGTTTAAAATGGGTATAAAAATGCCGATAAATTATTTAAAAACGTTAAATAAACTTTAGATTAAAGTTAAAATCCTTCAGGGCGAAATTAAGGCGTAACCGCTCGCCCTCAGGAAGAAATAAAGATAATAAAAAAGTTGTCAGAAATGATGTAACTATTATTATTAAAGTTGCTTCAGGTGTATGCTTCTTTCCACGTGATATTTTATCGAAGAACGAGTGGTTGGTTACTTTACCTTACCACCTAGTTATTTTCAGCCTGACAGAGTTCGACAAAGGGTGTAGTTCCCGAACTTAGTTTGATTTTACAGACCGGAGCGCCAGAGCATAATTTCGGAGGTAGGACGTAGGAGCATTTTATTTTTGTTCAATAAAACCGTAACTGTAAGACGCTTTTTTACTCTGTTTCGGTGTTTACGAAACAAAAAATAAGTGTTTTATTCAAAATGTTTTTTATCGTTTTATTCGCCAAAGATTACGTACCTTCTTTCAATAAATAAAAAGTAGTTTCATCAGCGTGCGGATTTCCACCAAAAATCAACAAATTCAGTTGGGTTTCGGTAGCGACTCCTTTATCAACAATTGAACTAAAAAATAACACAACAAACCATATTAACGAAGACATTTCAAACAAAATTCTCAATAACAAACCCTGCAACCTTTTTCGAAAAACACCTAAATCGTATGTGGTTTATAAACGTAAAATAACAAAGCGACAACGCACTTACTGAAATGCGTGTAAAACCGGTGGTGAATGCGGAAAATACGGCCTTGACCAAACTTTCATTCGCGGCCCGACAACTTTTTTAGCGTGATAATGGATCATGGAAAGGAAGAAAATGGATCAATAGGAACATAATTTAATCGAAAATCAAAAATATTTATTTTTGTTAGACAATAAACAAAGTGAAAATGGTGTTTTATTTCTTTCAACAATTAAAACAATTATGAATATGAACAAATATATTGAATACAATAATGGTAAACAGTTTTTGACAGAAAGATTACAGATATTTCAAAAATCACAGTGTATGCAAAAAATTTTGAAAAACTATAATCGTATCCTAAAAAATTTAAGCTGAAAAAGTACATAACCTAACCAGATTTTCTTTACTTTTGTTGATTCTGATTTTATGTAAAAGTCATGATAGCGACAATAATATAAAAAAGAAAAATGACTATTCGAAACGTATTTATATTTTTTAGTTATTTACATGAACAATGCAAAAATTAGTACATTAAAAATACAACACCTAAATTTTTCGCTTTATAGTTAGATTACTCAAGAAGGTATTTAGAATTGTTCAAAGAATTTGTGTTTATAAGGTCTTGCTTCCTTGATGTAATTATAAGGTTACAAATCATAAACTCACGTCAGACAACGCATTTTAAATGTGAAAAAAATGCATTTCATTAATATTAATGTAAAATAATTTAACCAGATTAATGTTTGTCGGTTTTAATCAGTGTTCAATGGTTTTTTAAATAAAAATTTTTAACAATACGTTAAAATCTTAAATATCCTTTTCACCTTTTTTTTAAAGTAAATTAAATTAAGTGTTTGTTGAGTTTTTGATTGTATTTGCGGCAATAATACATCACAACAATGTTAAATTATACTTTTATTAGAGTATACTGTAACATATTACTTGTTTAATTAATAAATATACACGCATGACTATTGTATTGATTTATTAATGAATATCTTCCAGTCAGCAACTAATAAACGTTTGGCAAGAATATTTAATAATGTATGAAATTAAATATAAACTACTATTGCGTGTTTTTTGTTTGCAAAATAAAAAAAAAATTCTATACAATATTATGTACGTAATATGTAAAAAACTAGCCGTTATAGCGTTTTGAATGTAAAAATGCTATCTGAAAACAGTGCTAAATTTCACCGGTGGCAAATTAATTAAACATAAGTGACTTATCTTGCGTCATTATTAATACCACGCATTATTAACTCCCCGGGCGGTCACAGCACATCACTGGTTCTATTTGTTGGACTTAATTAATTAGTGCCGGTAGCTATTTTTTGTGCGGGCATATATTTCTACATTTTGGGTTAGCGGAAAATTATATGTTTTTTTGTGTAAAACTTTATTTTTTTCGAAAAAATTCACACGTATATTATTTAAAAACAGGATGAACACGTTGCGAATACCTACTTGTAATTTGAAAATGTATTATATATTGAATTGTTCTATTGTTTCACTCATTTTTCGTAGTAAAAAAATACAGTATTATACTGAATTTTTATATGTATTAATTTTTTTATTAAAAAATATTTGCAAAAAATTACATCTTTTGAAAATATTCTCCACAAAAAATACATAGTGGTTTCATCAATAAATGGCGGACGGACTGACCAAACTATTTTGATCTCCGGTCAAATACCATCGCAAAATTTGTTTGTACAAATAATTTCAAAATGTTTAGATAATTTTTTTAACCCCGAATTATTTATGTTTGTATAATGTTGAATAAACGTGCGGATATCGATACAGATATTAAAATTTTTAATTGATTTATGAATAAACTTTATTAAGATTTTTTTTAAATTTTTGAGTGAAGTTTTCACGACCTTTCGGTCTCGTTCATGGCCTTTCGGTTTTCCAAAATACAAGATCATAAAACAGTTTAAATCATTTATGAAATATAACTTGTAAATTCTATTTATGAAACATAATATCAATAATACTTTATAGCTTCTAAAATTTAAATGATATCGTTTCCTGCTCACTTCATTTTCATTATGAGATTCTTTCCATCGGCATGACAAAACAAACCGCCAAGGTATTGCCAATCGTTAATCGACTCAACCAATCAACATTCGGAGTAAGTTTAAAATTAAAGATAACGTTCCTTTACCAACTGATCCATTCGTATTTTCAAATGAACCAAATAATAACTCAACTTTTGCAAGATAAATCAAATTTATATTGTCAAACATATTCTGACTGTTGCAAATAAAATTGGTATTGTCCCAGTTAGCTTTTTTAATCTAGTTTCTTTTAATTTTTACAAACTTTTTTTATTTGGTTTTGACTTAATTTGCGTAAATTTAAGTTATATAGTATTATAACTATTAATAAAAGTTTAATCAAAATCATCATCATTTATTCCAGCAAACAACATACAAAACTCTACACAATACATTGCATTACCAAGGCGAACCAATCACGTTCGCCCGATTACGATCACATGGTTTACTAGAAATGGTCCTAAGGCTTATGATAAATAAGCTCTAAAAAGGACCATTCTTTATGCGGTTTTTAAAAATATTTAATGAAGAAGCGGTTATTTGATTTTCTGAGAGGGAATTCCAATTTGAAACAACTCTGTTGCAAAAAAAGAATTTTCGACAGTTTATTCGTGATTTCTGAACTTTAAGCTTTAGGGAATGCCCTCTAGTAGGGTTTTGATTAAAGTAGAAAAAATCATTTGGATTAATATTTGTTTTTAAATGAAGTATCTTGTAGCACTCAGAAAGATCACTAATATTTCTTCGATCACTTAGCTTTTGAAGCTTTAGAAATTTTAGTCGTTCTTCATATGAAACGTAACTTAACTGACATCTCTTGTATAATCTTCGTGTGAAATTACGTTGAACACGCTCAATAAGTTCGACGTCTTTAATCAAGTATGGACTCCAAACAACACTAGCGTATTCAACAATTGGACGAACAAATGATGTGTATGCTTTTAAAAAGTTTTGTATCGAGTTGGAACAAAATGTTCTGAATATTAAAGAAACAATTTTTGAAGCTTTTTTTGCTACGATTTCACAATGCTGAGAAAATTTTAAATCTTCAGAAATGTAAACTCCTAGATCTTTAGATAATTTCTTTTTAAGTAAAATTTTGTTTTGTAACTTATAATCAAACGGATTTTTTTGTTTTTTGATTCCGATATTCAGAACTTCGCACTTATTGTCAGCCAACTGCAATTGCCACTGTTTTGACCAGACCCATATTCTATTTTAAGTCATCCTGAAGCAATCCTCTTTTTTCTTCCCCATCTTCCTTTGAATAATCGATATAAACCTTGGCATCGTCGGCGAAGAGCTTTATCTTAGAGTGTTTTACACAATCAACGGCATCGGATCGTTTACTGTAAATCAAATTCAAGCCATAAAAAGATCCCAAAACGAATCCTTGAGGAACTGAGCTTTTGACGCAATAAGAAGCTGATTCTGATTATTAACAGTACCTAAGTCTCTACCGACTAAGAAACACTCGATCCAACGAGAAACCTTCCAGTACCAAACTTTAAAAGAACGAGTTTAGAAAAATGCTCAAGTTTTCACGTAAACTCCCAGTGTTACAAATATGGCTTTAAACAAAAAACTCAAACCATAGCAAACATTGTTTTTTTTTTTAACTCCAATTTTTTAATCTTTGGACCCAACGAAACAGGATAGATTGTCACTAACGATAGAGATAAAGCTGAATTGTTTGCAAATCCTCATTATTTTCTCTTACTCGTTTTTAGACGCTCAAGATGTGTAAATGTTCACACTGATGCTTGATATCAAAAAAATAGAAAATCAGAGAAACTTTTTTCAGTGAAAAACGTTTAACTCAGGTTCTTTACCACATGATTGGAAAACGGCATAAAAAACTCAAATAAAATCCAAAACTCATCGCACCTAACGAATCAACCCAAAGCAGCCACGACACATTTTGTTAAAAATGTTATAAAAAAGGTCACAAAAAAACACCCCCTGAAATCAACAAGCAAAAAAATATAATACGCTATATAACTTTTCTTGTAATTCGCTTATACTATGGAGCGACTAGTTAATAAATAAATCTCTGCCTTTTTGTACAAACTTTGTCATCAACATCTGTTAAGTAACACTCAAATAACTCAGTTTCTTGATACGTAACGAATAGCCCGCTTAGAAATAAAAAAACATATAGATGTAGTTTAATTTGGATTTTACAAAGGAGTTTGACACGGTTTCACACCAAAAGCTTTTATATAAATTAAAAAAAGTTTGGAAGGGTAACTGGAAGTTTTCTCCGTTGGATCGAGTGTTTCTTAGTCGGTAGAGACCTTAAGGTACTGTTAAATAATCAAGAATCAGCTTCTTATTGCGTCAAAAGCTCAGTTCCTCAAGGATCCGTTTTGGGACCTTTTTTTGTTTTTGATTTACATAAACGACATCGTTGATTGTGTAAAACACTCTAAGATAAAGCTCTTCGCCGACGATGCCAAGGTTTATATCGATTATTCAAAGGAAGATGGGGAAGAAAAAAGAGGATTGCTTCAGGATGACTTAAATAGAATATGGGTCTGGTCAAAACAGTGGCAATTGCAGTTGGCTGACAATAAGTGCGAAGTTCTGAATATCGGAATCAAAAAACAAAAAAATCCGTTTGATTATAAGTTACAAAACAAAATTTTACTTAAAAAGAAATTATCTAAAGATCTAGGAGTTTACATTTCTGAAGATTTAAAATTTTCTCAGCATTGTGAAATCGTAGCAAAAAAAGCTTCAAAAATTGTTTCTTTAATATTCAGAACATTTTGTTCCAACTCGATACAAAACTTTTTAAAAGCATACACATCATTTGTTCGTCCAATTGTTGAATACGCTAGTGTTGTTTGGAGTCCATACTTGATTAAAGACGTCGAACTTATTGAGCGTGTTCAACGTAATTTCACACGAAGATTATACAAGAGATGTCAGTTAAGTTACGTTTCATATGAAGAACGACTAAAATTTCTAAAGCTTCAAAAGCTAAGTGATCGAAGAAATATTAGTGATCTTTCTGAGTGCTACAAGATACTTCATTTAAAAACAAATATTAA
This sequence comes from Microlaimidae sp. YZB2_3, assembly GCA_030248175.1. Taxonomy (NCBI): domain Eukaryota; kingdom Metazoa; phylum Nematoda; class Chromadorea; order Desmodorida; family Microlaimidae; species Microlaimidae sp. YZB2_3. The sequence continues at coordinate 13,450 of JASAMX010028134.1, forward strand.
TCCAAATGATTTTTTCTACTTTAATCAAAACCCTACTAGAGGGCATTCCCTAAAGCTTAAAGTTCAGAAATCACGAATAAACTGTCGAAAATTCTTTTTTTGCAACAGAGTTGTTTCAAATTGGAATTCCCTCTCAGAAAATCAAATAACCGCTTCTTCATTAAATATTTTTAAAAACCGCATAAAGAATGGTCCTTTTTAGAGCTTATTTATCATAAGCCTTAGGACCATTTCTAGTAAACCATGTGATCGTAATCGGGCGAACGTGATTGGTTCGCCTTGGTAATGCAATGTATTGTGTAGAGTTTTGTATGTTGTTTGCTGGAATAAATGATGATGATGATGATGATAATTTTGTTAATAATAAATGATTCAGGGTTAAAAAAATTATCTAAAAATTTTGAAATTATTTGTACAAACAAATTTTGCGATGGTATTTGACCGAAAATCAAATAGTTCGGTCACTCCGTCCGCCGTTTATTGATGAAACCATTATGTATTTTTTGTGAAGAATATTTTTAACAGATGTAATTTTTTTCAAATATTTTTTAATAAAAAAATTAATACATATAAAAATTCAGTATAATACTGTATTTTTTTACTACGAAAAATGAGTGA